>JAWPHD010010090.1:0-97331 GCA_037043455.1 Cyrtodaria siliqua | reverse complement strand
AAAACAACCACACGCCTACCATTTCGTAAAATATTGCATTATAATTGAACGTAGCAGTTAATCTTCGTTTTATATCATTAACGTTGATGGACATCTTTCAAACCATCTTTATATATTTACATTATTTTTTAATTACTACTTCATTTCTTCATCTTTCATCAGTTTTTGCGCACAATATGACCTATTTATGTGTCGACGTGCCGTAAAACACCATTCATTCATTCATTCATTCATTCATTCATTCATTCATTCAAACCAAACAATAAATGTCTAGTTATTAGTTGTTATTTTTTTAATTTCATTGATCATGGGCGGAGGCTCCACCGTCAAGGCAGAAGGGCTCACTGAAATTAAAAAAATAACAACTAATAACTAGACATTTATTGTTTGGTTTGAATGAATGAATGAATGAATGAATGAATGAATGAATGAATGGTGTTTTACGGCACGTCGACACATAAATAGGTCATATTGTGCGCAAAAACTGATGAAAGATGAAGAAATGAAGTAGTAATTAAAAAATAATGTAAATATATAAAGATGGTTTGAAAGATGTCCATCAACGTTAATGATATAAAACGAAGATTAACTGCTACGTTCAATTATAATGCAATATTTTACGAAATGGTAGGCGTGTGGTTGTTTTCACAAACACGCAGATACGAGAGAGTGAAAAAGCAAAACACGCCTACCATCGAGTGAAGGATTTCCTTATAATCGAACAGCAGTTAAATACTCTATTTATTACAGTTTATTATTAATAGTATTAGCTTAACCGGAGTTTAAACTGTATTCAACGCTTCGACGTCATCAGCACTTTATTAACGGCATGACTTAATATCACAGTAAGTTTAAACTTATTTATTTTAAATCGATTGTAACGAAAGCTCTGTAAACTTATTTTAATCACTCTCGATGTCTTCCTGTGTAGAACCGGTACTAAGCAAATGCAGATAAAGTGTCTTGCTCAGGGACACAACACATATGTTCATGGCCGGGATAGAATCCACGACTTTTCGATCATGGGTCCAACGCTCTAGCGCTCCAAGGTGGAGTTATCGGTGGCGATTTTCAATCACTGATAAGTTAACAACAGATCATTTGATCAAACAAAACTTCATATATACTGACCCTAAAATATTGTTCCTCGAGTATATAGAAGTTAAACGCGTGTTGAGAGGAGTCAGACAACATATTTTCAAACCTGTTGATATCTTTATTGCTAATAAGCAGACGATAATTGAAAATATTATTTGATAAGTGTGTGTATGGAGTTTTGCTTTGAAGATATAATTGCCTCGTTTTCAGAGCTTATCAATTATCTCAAAATCCATGAAGGTTTTAAGACCTATATTTACATTTTGACATACAAATTAGCCGAAGTCGATATGCCATTATCTGTCAGCAGACGACAATTTATCTGTTACAAAACATAATTTCTGCCAACAATTATATATACAAAATCGTGAATCTGTATATCCAGAAATAACAAAATAATATAACAAAAATGCTGGCAGTGATAATTTAGAAATTTGAATCTAAATAAACAATACTGGTTTCTTTAACCTGATTATAGAGTTTTTGAAAGATTGGATAACGTGAAATATTATGTTAGAAAGAAGAACATCTCGTATACCCGGAATTATATTTGTCTCGGTTTTATCTCAAATAAAAAAGGATTGTTGGAATCAGGTTAACCCAACGGGACCACTTCCTACCTGGTTCTATCATGAGTACAGTCGGCCC
This sequence comes from Cyrtodaria siliqua, assembly GCA_037043455.1. NCBI lineage: Eukaryota > Metazoa > Mollusca > Bivalvia > Adapedonta > Hiatellidae > Cyrtodaria > Cyrtodaria siliqua. The sequence continues at coordinate 95,585 of JAWPHD010010090.1, read as the reverse complement.
AACTGGTGATGGGCCGACGACGGCCCAACTGGTGATGGGCCAACGACGGCCCAACTGATGATGGGCCAAAGACGGCCCAACTGGTGATGGGCCAAAGACGGCCCAACTGGTGATGGGCCAAAGACGGCCCAACTGGTGATGGGCCAACGACGGCCCAACTGGTGATGGGCCAAAGACGGCCCAACTGGTGATGGGCCAAAGACGGCCCAACTGGTGATGGGCCAAAGACGGCCCAACTTGTGATGGGCCAAAGAAATAGCCAACTGTTGATATAGAACTTCCCCCAAAGTGGCATGGAAACTGAATACCATGGTTTTGAATTGAATTGGGATCAAGAGCGTGAAATGTGGCGGTCTAGTGTCATTAAGCCCAAATGTATGATTATGAATGTTAACGTCTCACACAAAAATTAATTTTCCATAGGGTCCCATTGTAATGTTTTTGTTCGTGGCATAGAGATAAAAAACATTTACAACATGTATTTATGCTTAAATTCTTCATTGATCCAATATCTGCAATTTAAAACACAATTAACAAATATTTACCGGATTGAACTTTTTTTAATTTCATGTTTTAGAAAAATTTAGAAAAAATACAACCCCGTGGTGATTAGACCCATGATGTGTAAAATGAGGCAGAATTAGCTAGAAATATTATATCAACATGCATTTTTCTGTGATCTCTTTCTAAAATGCTGTAGATTTAGAACCTGGTAAAGATAAATCAATCTAAAATGTAGAAAAGCGGACTTGTTTTTTTAATCTACCTCCTTCATCTGTAGGGCATGAGTATTTAAGGGAGATAATAGTGGTGTGAGTCTTTAACTACATTTCTTATTAGGCCTACAGTATATAGTTTTAGTCATTTTCATGGGCAATGTCGGTGAGAATCACAGCTCGTATGAGTATATAATCTGTACTTATGGTAGGTGCAGAAAAAAAAACATAATACCTAATTACTCTCACAACTCTAAACATATATGTGCTATTGTGCTATGGAATGTTAAGTTATACTAAATAGGAATTTTAAAAATAGGGACACTTGACATTTAAGTTCTTTATACAAGCCGTAGTATTACGTACAGCGTATATCACAGCCTAACATCGGCAACATTTTTTTTTCTCACATACTTAGTGTCACAAAATGTCACGGGTAGAGCGTACTGGTCGTATATAGCTCTTGTATCGGTTACACCCAAAATCTATTGTTCGAGTTGAAACAATTTCACCATATTCATGATCTATTCATGTAACACGTAAAAGCGTGCACATTTTAAGTGGCCGCCAGAGAGGCCGTGTCATAAGTTTAGTTTTGTGCTAATGCATGTAAACGTATAGGTAAATTTTCCTTAAACGGCAAAATTGTATAAGGGGCCTCTCGTGTTGATTCAATACTGTAGATTTAGCCACGTTTGTCACGGACTGAACGGGGGAAATAATGATTTGGGCGTAATGTTTGCTATAAATGCCATTGTCTTCTAGCTATCGCCGGGATAATCGATAGTACTTTGTTGGAACAGAGATTGGACGGCAAATTTCACAGGCAACATGTGGTTAGTAGTTTTATTAAACTTTTATCGTATATTTGTATTCAGTGGGCGGCGCCATCTTGTTTGGCGGTTACGACATCCGGTTAGCATTGATGTTTCTCAAACATAACTTTAGACTAGCATATGATTTGAAGTGACTTTATTAGATGTAATTATGGTAATTGATCATTAATTGTAAAACAATATTAATTTGATAACAGTGGATAATAGGTGCATTAATTAACGTTGGCGTATAATTCAGTGATTGTAATACACGATTGTTAACATTAGTTAACAATGAGATGAGTGACAAGAATAAATGCGTGCATGCATAACTCAGTGAGTGTAATATATGAGTAATTTGATCATGTTTATATTACATGTATTAAGGGCATTGATTAACAGCGACGTACATAGCGTATACATGGCGTTGTAGAATATGTATACATTGCTACTAATCATTAGTACAGCTTACATATATTGATTGAATAATGATTTGTTTGGGTAATGATAATTATGCAAGATTGTTATGTTTGTCAACCGACATCTAAAACGTATGTATAATTACAGCCTAAGCCATCCAGGATATAAGCCATCCAGGGTTGGAGTAAGCCATCTAGGTTTGGATATCCAGGAGTGGAGCTAAGCTTCCACGACTAACGTTACAAGCGGTGGAGACGGTCCCCGTACCTGCGCAGCCAGGTTTTACTAACGACAACCCCCGGGACACAAGGTGGGCCCGTTACCAGTCCTCACTGGAGGAATATCATTCACAATCTCAGTGGAGATTAACTATCATTGCATCGCGTCATCAACCCTTACAGAAGGCATTTGATGACAATCATCCATTGAATTCGCGCATCATCATCTTCATGAGCTCTCGCGCATCACAGTTATCGCGCTAGATCAACATTGTTATAGATTTAACAACACTTTAGTGTCTTAGACTTTCAGTATTTATAACAATACTAAGAACGTCTTAAACGTTCAGGAGAACATTCTTTTCATAGTTCATTTGTGTATTCGCTTGTTTTTTTAGATAATTGTATATATATTAACATATTTTAAAAGTTGCATTAAATTTATGTAAATGCATTCACCGTCATTGATTCTTTCCTGAGTTAGCCCAACCACTAAGGTCATCCTGTGACAACTGGTGTCAGAAGTGGGATTTTGGGCGACTACGGAGGGAAAGAATCAATAAGTGATCTTTATTATGATATACTAAATCTCTACTTATTATTTTAGAATTGTGTACCACCCTCTGATCCATCAAGGCGACTGTCGACGATCACGGCCACAGCTTGGAAGACAGGTCAAGACACGACAAGGGTAGGGTGAGTCCAAACTGTTGTTTTGTCCGTTCTTTCCTTGGCGCGAGGTCGCAGTGGTCTACACGAGTGGGTCTGAGGCACTTTTGCTCAATAATTTGGGTGTTTGTTTTACCTCCCTTGATATACACATAGTATCCAATTAGGTTGGCGAACAAGACGTTCTACTCATGTTGTGACACTCGAGTATACTTTTATTAATGGGAGAAGTAAATATACATGTACATGTTATACACATTTTGATGATGGTTTAAGGTTTATGTCCAATATCAAATATAGATATTTTATGTAGTGTATATGTTTTGTGGAAGCTAGATACTATCTATACATAACCGTTAGTAGTTAGCGCTAGTACAAATGTGTATGTAACTTGTCCTATGATGATGCCCAGGTATTTACTGAGGACACAGTGACTTACCATTAGTAGTTAGGTGAGTAGAATTATTAGTGACGTGTGTATTGTAATTATTGTAGTTAGTAGTCCACAATGTCCATAGACATGACGTCCATAAAGGATCTTACGGAAATGGGAAAGGAGTTAGGGTATGCTGGAGAGGAGCTTAGAACCTTTGTTAAAGACGAACAGGCTAGGGAAAGGGAATTTAGACTTAAGGAAAGAGAATTAGCAAAGCAGGAAAGAGATGAAGAAAGTAGACTAGTTAAAGATAAGCTAGAATTCGAAAGTAGGTTAGCTAAAGAGAAGCGAGATGAAGAAAGTAGACTAGCCACAGAGAAGGTAGAATTAGAAAGTAGACTAGCCACAGAGAAGCTAGAATTAGAAGCTAGGTTAGCTAAAGAGAAGCGAGATGATGATAAAGAGAAGGTAGAATTAGAAAGTAGAATAGTAAAGGAGAAGCAAGAGTTAGAACATGAGAGGTTCGAAACAGATGGTAGACTAGCTAAGGCTAAGATGATAATGGAAAGGGAGCAAAAAGAGTTTGAGCATAAGTTAGCTTTAGAGTTGGAAGCAGCTAAGACACATAGTAAGGAAAGTAAAACTGAAGGGAAAGATAGTTATTCTGGGAAGTTAAAAGGTTCGAAGTTACCATACTTTGATGCTGACAAAGATAACATGGACAGTTACTTGTTACGGTTCGAGCGTTATGCTGAGTTACAGGAATGGACCAAAGATAAGTGGGCAGTTCATTTAAGTGCGTTATTAAGAGGCAAGGCCTTAGATGTATTTTCTAGATTACCTAGTGTAGATGCTCTTGACTATGACAAGTTAAAGGATGCTCTTTTAAAGAGATTTGAGCTAACTGAAGAAGGTTTTAGAAAGCGATTTAGAGCTTGTCTGCCTGAGAAAGGCGAGTCATTTATTCAGTTTATTAGTCGGTCTAGAAATTACTTAGATAGGTGGTTAGAGTTAGGGAAGGTAGCGCAGACTTATCAGGGCCTCATAGATTTCTTGTTGCGGGACCAGCTATTCAATGTTTGTAGTAGAGATCTGTTCTTATTTCTGAAAGAAAGAAAATTAGCTAGTGTAGGAGAAATGGCAACACAAGCAGATCAGTTTGCCGAGGCTAGAGGTGGAGCTCATAATGTAGTGTCGAAAGACAGAACTTTTAGAGATAGGCAAGGGGACGATCATAAACAGAAAGGCCAGAGTGGAAACTATAGAGGTGGAGGAAGTTCGATGGGTGCTAGAGGAGGTAGCAATAGTGGTAACATAGGTAGACCTTTTATTCGTTGTCGTCACTGTAATGGGAATCATGCTTCACATGAGTGTAGGAAAGCGGTGAAAGTGTCCGCTGTCGTAGACAACTTTAGTGACAATAGTAGAGTGGACAACAATGTAGGGAATCAGAACCAAGGTTTTAACAACCCATGGAATTTCGGTAGAGGTCGAGGTGGTCAAAACCGAGGTAGAGGTAGAGGCAAAGGTAGTAATAGTCCGGTTATTAAAACCGAGAGTAGTAGCTGTTGTGTTAAAGCGGATGGTGTAATGACGAAGATCGGAACATGTCTCTTTCCGTATGCAAATCTTCCAACGGCAGATGGTAGAGTGAATGGCACGGACGTAATTGTAATGAGGGATACAGGTTGTACAGGTGTGGTAGTTAGGCGTAGTTTAGTTACGGATGACCAGTTGGTAGGTAAACAGTCACCGTGTATGTTGCTAAATAAGTCGGTAGAGCACGTGCCAATAGCGAGAATAGATGTAGAGACACCTTTCTTTAAAGGGACTACAGAGGCACTATGTATGGATGACCCGATGTATGATTTAACGATAGGGAACATAGATGGTTCAGCACTTCCGGTAATGTCCGATTTTAGAAGTAGCATAAGTAATGCCGTAGAGACTAGAGCGCAGGTTCAGAAGCAAGCTCAGGCTTATAGAAAATTAAAGGTTCCTGCAGCCGTAGATGACATATCTAAAGCGGAGTTTATAGAAGCACAAACTCAAGACGAGTCATTAGGTCCTTGTAAGGTGAAGGCCAAGGATGGTGTAGTGAAGAAGTGTAAAGGGTCCGGTAGTTGTAAGTTTGTACATAAGAATAGGTTATTGTACAGAGAATTTGAAGATAGTGGTAGTAGACAGTTTCACCAATTAGTGGTACCTACCCAGTATAGAACGACAGTGCTTAAGGTAGCTCATGAGTCGATTATGGGAGGTCATTTAGGCGTAAAGAAAACGTCAGATAGAGTATTGGCAGAATTTTATTGGCCAGGCGTTAGTGGAGATGTAACTAGGTATTGTAGGTCCTGCGATGTATGCCAAAGGACAGTACCAAAAGGTCGAGTGACCAAAGTACATTTAGGTCAGATGCCACTGATAGATACACCATTTAAGCGGGTAGCCGTAGACATAGTTGGACCAATTTTTCCAGTGTCGGATAGGAAAAATAGGTACATTTTGACCATGGTAGACTATGCAACTAGGTATCCGGAGGCAGTAGCATTGCCCTCAATTGAAACTGAGAGAGTAGCTGAGGCATTAGTTGATATGTTCAGTAGACTAGGTGTACCAGAGGAAATGCTGACTGATTGTGGGTCACAGTTTACGTCAGAACTTATGGCTGAAGTAAGCAGGTTATTGTCTTTGCGTCAAATCATGACAACACCATATCACCCTATGTGTAACGGGTTAGTCGAACGATTTAACGGGACGTTAAAGCAAATGTTACGGCGTATGTGTACCGAGAGACCCAAAGATTGGGACAAGTATCTCAATGCTTTATTGTTTGCATTTAGAGAGGTTCCACAAGAGAGTTTAGGATTTTCACCGTTTGAGTTATTGTACGGTAGGTCAGTTAGAGGTCCCATGAGGATTCTTAGAGAGATGTGGGCAGGTGAAGTAGATAGTGATGAGGTTAAGACTACATATCAGTATGTTTTAGATCTGAAGGAGAAACTAGAGGAGACTTGTAAGATAGCTCAAAGTCAGTTAGTTAAGGCAAGTACCAAGTATAAACGGTACTATGACCAAAAAGCTAGAGCTAGGAAGTTTAAGATAGATGACCAGGTGTTACTGTTACTCCCGACCGACAATAACAAGTTGTTATTACAATGGAAAGGTCCGTTTTACGTTAGAGGGATAGTGAACACTATGGATTACCGTATCGAGATAAACGGAAAGTTAAAGACCTTTCATGCGAATATGCTGAAAGAGTATATAAGTAGAACCGATAATGTGCAACAAGGGGTGTTAACCGTAGTTAATGTTGCAGTTATTGAGGATAGTGAGGAAGACAGTAGTGAGGACACTAGTCCCATGTATTTTCCCACTAGTGTAGGTAGGGAGAGAGCAGCCGATGTAGACATATCGGGCATGCTTAGTGTAGAGCAGCAACGAGAGATTGGTAGTTTACTCTCGGAGTTCAGTGATGTCTTGTCCGAAAACCCGGGGCAGACAGATGGAGTGCAACATGATATTGTACTCACATCAGGGGAACCAATTAGAATTAAGGGGTATCCCATTCCATTTCACTCCCGATCAATTGTTGATGAGGAGGTGAAAGACATGTTGAAATTGGGTGTCATCGAACCTTCAAACGCCCCATTTTCATCCCCAGTCGTCCTTATTAAGAAGAAAGATGGGTCAATTCGATTCTGTATCGATTTTAGGCAGCTCAATAAACGTACCATCTTTGATGCAGAGCCAATGCCTAATATTGAGGAGGTATTCTCTAAACTTGCGGGATATTCGTATTTCTCCAAGTTAGACCTCAGTAAAGGTTATTGGCAAGTCCCACTTTCAGACCGAGCTAAAGAGATGACCTCCTTCGAAACTTCGCAAGGACTTTTTAAGTTCAAGGTCATGCCCTTTGGTCTCGTAAACGCCCCAGCAACATTCTGTAGGTTAATGAGGAAAGTCCTGAAGGATTTGTCCAACACAGACAGTTTTGTAGATGACATCCTGGTGTTTACAACAACATTTGAAGACCATATTAAGGCTCTACGTAATATGTTGGAACGGCTACGCCGGTTTAAACTGACTGCAAAACCTAGCAAGTGTCACATAGGTTACGCAGATATAGAGTGTCTGGGTCATGTTGTCGGGAGGGACCAGAAATTGAAACCCAACCCCGACAAGGTTAAGGCAATTCAAGAAGCACCAAGACCCGAGACAAAGAAACAAGTTAGGTCATTTTTAGGGTTAGCGGGTTTTTACAGGAAGTTTATTCCAAACTTTTCGGCTATAGCTGCACCTTTGTCAGACTTGACAAAGAAAGGTCAACCCAATAGGATAACTTGGGGGGAAAGCCAGGAGCGAGCTTTTGTCTCTTTAAAGGGGCGTCTGGTCAAAACCCCAATACTAAAATTACCTGAACTTGACCAGGAGTTTATCCTCAGAACGGATGCCTCCGATATCGGGGTGGGTGCAGTCCTACTGCAAGAGCAAGATGGGTGTAGTCTCCCCGTGGCTTACGCAAGTCGGAAACTATTACCCCGGGAATGTAACTACTCTGTTATCGAAAGGGAATGTCTTGCAGTAGTGTGGGGTGTCAGTAAATTCCACCGATATGTTTTTGGTAAGGAATTTGTCTTGGAGACTGACCACCAACCGTTAGCTTATATGAATAAAGCAAAGGTAGCTAACAGTAGGTTAATGAGGTGGGCACTGACTCTGCAGCCTTACCGGATGAAAATTAAAGCGATCCGAGGAAAGGACAATATTGGGGCAGACTATTTAAGTCGCCGCACATAATGACCGGTTTAATATAATAGTGTATTGCAGTGTATTGTACAATAGTAGTATATGTTACGACAGGGTAGTGTACAATTGTAGAATAGTGTTCAAATTGTAATTACATATTATAGTTGGGTTATAACTGCAGTGGATGTTTTCCGGAAGACGGTCGTTGTACTGGCTGAAGGTTGCATCCCTCGGTAGTAATATTTATATACTTAAGCGATTGAGCGATCAGCTTGTACGTTTTGTCGCTCATTTGCTCAGAAGAATTAATAGTTTCTTAACGTGTAAATATTAATTATCATTTTGTTGAATTTTAAAAGTGTAGCACTTTCTTTAAGTGGGGAGATGTTGTCACAAAATGTCACGGGTAGAGCGTACTGGTCGTATATAGCTCTTGTATCGGTTACACCCAAAATCTATTGTTCGAGTTGAAACAATTTCACCATATTCATGATCTATTCATGTAACACGTAAAAGCGTGCACATTTTAAGTGGCCGCCAGAGAGGCCGTGTCATAAGTTTAGTTTTGTGCTAATGCATGTAAACGTATAGGTAAATTTTCCTTAAACGGCAAAATTGTATAAGGGGCCTCTCGTGTTGATTCAATACTGTAGATTTAGCCACGTTTGTCACGGACTGAACGGGGGAAATAATGATTTGGGCGTAATGTTTGCTATAAATGCCATTGTCTTCTAGCTATCGCCGGGATAATCGATAGTACTTTGTTGGAACAGAGATTGGACGGCAAATTTCACAGGCAACATGTGGTTAGTAGTTTTATTAAACTTTTATCGTATATTTGTATTCAGTGGGCGGCGCCATCTTGTTTGGCGGTTACGACATCCGGTTAGCATTGATGTTTCTCAAACATAACTTTAGACTAGCATATGATTTGAAGTGACTTTATTAGATGTAATTATGGTAATTGATCATTAATTGTAAAACAATATTAATTTGATAACAGTGGATAATAGGTGCATTAATTAACGTTGGCGTATAATTCAGTGATTGTAATACACGATTGTTAACATTAGTTAACAATGAGATGAGTGACAAGAATAAATGCGTGCATGCATAACTCAGTGAGTGTAATATATGAGTAATTTGATCATGTTTATATTACATGTATTAAGGGCATTGATTAACAGCGACGTACATAGCGTATACATGGCGTTGTAGAATATGTATACATTGCTACTAATCATTAGTACAGCTTACATATATTGATTGAATAATGATTTGTTTGGGTAATGATAATTATGCAAGATTGTTATGTTTGTCAACCGACATCTAAAACGTATGTATAATTACAGCCTAAGCCATCCAGGATATAAGCCATCCAGGGTTGGAGTAAGCCATCTAGGTTTGGATATCCAGGAGTGGAGCTAAGCTTCCACGACTAACGTTACAAGCGGTGGAGACGGTCCCCGTACCTGCGCAGCCAGGTTTTACTAACGACAACCCCCGGGACACAAGGTGGGCCCGTTACCAGTCCTCACTGGAGGAATATCATTCACAATCTCAGTGGAGATTAACTATCATTGCATCGCGTCATCAACCCTTACAGAAGGCATTTGATGACAATCATCCATTGAATTCGCGCATCATCATCTTCATGAGCTCTCGCGCATCACAGTTATCGCGCTAGATCAACATTGTTATAGATTTAACAACACTTTAGTGTCTTAGACTTTCAGTATTTATAACAATACTAAGAACGTCTTAAACGTTCAGGAGAACATTCTTTTCATAGTTCATTTGTGTATTCGCTTGTTTTTTTAGATAATTGTATATATATTAACATATTTTAAAAGTTGCATTAAATTTATGTAAATGCATTCACCGTCATTGATTCTTTCCTGAGTTAGCCCAACCACTAAGGTCATCCTGTGACACTTAGTTCCAACGACGCAAAGGTCGTTTAGGATAATGTGGGTGAAAATGGTTATTACCAAAACAATTAGCAAGTTGCTTGAAAATATCATTGCATGCTTAACAGCATGTAGGCAAATTCTGACTTCATCTATCAAATGCAAAAATGTTGTGCAAAAGGCACTGAAAGCATTTTTACGATGTTTGTAGTTCAATTGAGGGCTTAATCTGTCGCTATTGCTGTATGTTTTCTCTATACTATTACTCGCACTATTATCCGCAGCGCTGAAAACTCTTTCATCTTACAGATTATACTATAACAACTATTTTCATGGTGTAATGCTTAATTATGACAAAAACTTGGCAAATATGATCCATATGTTAGGTGATTTACACAATATAAAGCTTGTGTAGCAAGATTGATATGATAAAGTACCAAAGCACAGAACCTGTAACGTATCCTTGACTTAGTTCCAACGACAGGCTGATTCCGATTTTCAGCGACTTCTGTCTATGACATACACGATGAAGCTGGGAACTTCGAGAAATTATAACGCTGCATTGACGAATCTACTAACTTCTGAGTTTGTAGCACCGTCAAAAAAAGGACATGTGTATTCACTATAGATGTATACAGGAAGTAAATCACTGTGGTATTCATGCCTGGTGTTCCCAAATATATAATCCCTAACTTTTTTTGTGATAAAAAGCATTTTTAAGTATTTAAGGCCTGTTTTTCTAGCTGAAATGACTTTATTGACTTGTTTGTGATAGCTAAGAACCATTTGCATGGTTGTATGATGATTTTATTTATCAACTTGAAAGTTTTGAAAGTGAAAGTAGAACACATTTAAGAGGTGCCGAATGAATGCAGTTTGTTCACGGTGTCAACAAAGATCAGAATTTTATTTTCTTATATGCCACATGACCCCTACTATTCTCAGCAGTTTTCTAGAGAGGCAGGTCACATGACTAAGAACATGTAAGTGAATCTTAGTTTGAATTTCATTTTGAAAAATGGCTAACTATAAAGCTTGGACAATATTGCATTGGGCTCAGTGGGATTTGATTTACTTCCGGTACACCTAGATGCAAGTAGGTTAGAAATCCGAAGCATCGCAAATATGACCTCGATCAATCCGGGACAAAAGTGACAGTGTTCACACATGCTAGTTATGAGTCCTATCTATACACGAAAGACAAAATGTCATTATAGTGATTTGGTGCAGAAGGAGAAAATGTAAACCGTCTTTATCCGGACGTTGATCCTAACCCCGATAACACCTCATTCCCACATTGGATCCGCGCCTGCGAGTTACCACCATTGGCCAAATGGACCAAGTACCCGTATTGCGTTTACAGTCTGAACATTTTCTCTGTTTTGACATCGATATAAACAAGCAACTTGAAAAAAAACACATAAAAAGATCAACGACACAAGATTTAAAAACCATAGAAATTGCGACATTTAAAAAAAAAAGATCACGAAGATCGTAACCACAAGGCAACAGTACCCGTATGTTTAATAATCTCGCTTTAAATGCTATTTCATTTTGAATCGAATTTGTTTTGATCATTAAAACAAAAACAATAGCTATCCACATTAGCTATCCATGCAGTTTCTAAATTCAAATTACTTTCGAAGCACGCATACAAAACCTCTTGTGTGAAAAGATTACCTGCATGACGTGGTACATGATTGCAAATAATTTAAGACGAAGTTAATTGAAAATTATAGACGAAACATATGCTAACCATATTCCACTTGGCGAACTGTCAATCCGAACATGAAATCTAACATTGATATCACCTGTTGTATTAGTTTATATTGGTTACAAATAATGGCTGATCCCATTCTGCCTGCTAGATTGGTAACAAATAACGATTGATCCCCGGCTGTGTTAACGTATGCTGCCAAGTGTGCCTTCACTCTTAACTCCCACATCATGATATCCTGCAGTTATTGGCAGTGTTTCTTGTTGTCTAAGACTGCACGCATATTTGTGTGTCAATGCATAGAAAAAAATATCAAATATATTGGGTCTAGACGAAATTATCCCATTATTAAGTTACCTTTTAATGGTTAGCAGCATCTCCGTGGCCGAATGGTTAACGACGTTGCGTTGCAAACCTTCGCCTCTCACCGCTGCGGGTTCGATCACCCCATTTTTCTTTGGCATAACCTGTACTGTATACCTCCCACCATCCGTAGGTAATTCATACTTAACACTAGCACCAATGGTGTAATCTAATCTGCGACGCCTGCTTGTTTTCAAGATAAAAGTCTAGAACCTTTCTTCTATTTATTTTTTTGACCCTTCAGCCATTTTACCGATATTCTGGTATTGCTTCTGATTGGCTGATACAGACGAACTTTCTATCCAAGACATACAGAACGGCAGAAAAAACAATAAATTAATAAATAAAGAAGAAGAAAACTGCATCATTATATCATGAACTAAATGTGGATTGTCAAATATACTAAAAAAATACTAAAAATACGGACTTGTGTTTCCGGTTTCATTATTGTTCAGCCCAAAGGGTCAAGACGTTTGTATTTAGGTGTAGCACACCCATTGCAACACAGGAAGTGTCGGCCTGGGGTATCGCATAATGGCGTCAATAAATAATTCTGATTTCTTTTTGTAAAAAAAAGGCATTTTCACTAAATTAAAGTTCTATTTTTGGTTTATATCACATTGTTGATCTATTTGTTACATTTTTCAAGCATTGCCATGTTAAAATTGTGAGTTTTTAATTTATTTTGCTTATATGGAAATGAGTGTATGAATACAATATTATGGCATCTCAGTGTTTATGTTTTTAAAGGGACCATTCATTCATGAGACAAGTTCTTTCTTAGAAGATACATGACCCCCATTTTTCTGTGGATTTTTTGGCAGCATATGTGTCATTTGTGATGAGAATGTAAGTTATTCATTTTTAATTTGGGCCCAGATATGAATGACAACATGGCATTTAAATTTTAATTCACACACAACTCAATGCAACAATCAATGGGTGTGTTACACCTTTACAATCAATCGTCGAAGATGATCAAGACTACAACAGGTGTGGGTACTCTTTTGTTATCAATATTAGCTATGACATTGTCCATAAAACGCCCAGTGTTATCTCCCTGACGATAAGTATTTTAGCTAAAACAGGTAGTTATAAATATCATCTATGTTCCAGATGTGATGTCGCTCGTCAAACTGTTTTTCTTTAGAACTTATACGATGGCAAGCATTTTCATGACTTCCTATGAAAAAGACAGACACACAAAAAGACAATAACTGGATATGTGCAACCATTCATTGACTGTTTTACATTGCATTGTTCTATACGTCAAATTATTGAAACACTATGTTTTAATAAATCCGTGTTCTATTATAAGTTGAATCGCCTCTGTGGTCGCCTGAGGCGTTAACGAGGTTGTGTTGTAAACCTTCTCATCTCTAAATGTTCTGGAAAATGACGTTAAAGTTCTCCAGCCATGTTTTGTTTTATGAACACGTTTATGTTTATTTAAATCGAAATCAATACACAACAATAGATATTTACAATTCACACATTGCAATATCTGTGAAAAGCGAGAATAAGATTTTATTTTATGACGTAGACAACTTTGAACAGGTAAATTAATCCACAGGTAAATTATCTGGAAACAGTTGTGCAGCTATACATTCAGATTAACCTCATTTCCCCGTGCAGTCAGGCAATGGTAAAAGTAGTATCTACGTCATGCAATAATACTTATTTTTACATACAACTTAGTAGCGGTTTTAAATATATGTTTCTCTCCGGGACTATCAAGACATGTTCACATGACGTTTAAGAGTAAAATTTGTTAATTGATAATACTGCAAAAACGGTGGTCATTCATCTTTAAACACCGAACAAATCTATTTAATTATATGTTTATATTTTATATGAACCAAACGCAGTTTATGTTGCGAGCATTTAAATACTATAATAACCGGTTAACAGATGGTGCACTTTTTAAAAAATACTGAATCACATTAGATTCTTTCATATCCTTGCCAACTTGTCTCGCGGAACTATTTCTTTTATCGAATGTAATTGATTTTATTCCACTGTTGATGAACTGTACACCACTCAACATATACACTCAATATGCAGACGATATCATCTTTTCTCAGTACAAAACAGTCGGGTTTAAATTACACGATGTGCAAAAACATTGTCTGATACAATCACAATATCAAACACTATCGTTTGTTCAATCGTAGAGCATCTTTAAATAATGGACGTTAAATGTAACGGATCCACACCTGTATGAAGAATATCTTTGATAAAAGGCTGATATCAACACTCGCGGAGTTATCTGTGGCTGATATCAACTCTCACGTAGTTATCTATAATCACGTTATCTGTAATAACCGATTTTCCCTCTCTTTTTTCCATCCATTTCTTATTTGATTTTGCAATGAATTAAAGGAACTCAATGCAATTTTATGTTGTTGTGTTTTTTAAAACTTGCGGCGTTCCTTTAGATATTAGCATTACTTGCTAATTTGAGAAAATATATAAATAGTTTAATACTAAATCAGGAGAATGTCATTTTTGTCGTTTTGTTTACTTATGTTTAGCTTTGCATGTATAAATTTAGTCATACCAAAATAATGCATAAATTAATGAAAATGGATTTATATATAATACACCCCATCTGAAGGCAAGTTTAAATAAACGGGTGTCTTGCCCATGGGCGCACCAAAGAAACATATAGGCACGGGTGAAGTTTGAATCCGTCATCTCCGATTCACAAAACACTATAGCCTCGGTCACCCGGCCCCTTCTGATTGCTTCGTTACGCTATGCTACACGGATCCAGAACCAGGGCCTGGGGGAAAATAGGACGTTTGAAATCGCCATTCAAGTTGGGGCCCTCACGTTGGGAGCGATTTTGACGTGATTTTGAGAGACTTTTCGAGACTTTCAAAAAGCATAATTTCAAGTTTTTTTTTTTTTTAATATTAATTTCTTATTTGTAACTTATGAGAAGTAGCAAATGACGTTTAAAAAAAGTTTGTCTGATATTGACGTTGTACGTTTATTTACAACATGACGTCGCGCAAACGTCGACGTTAAGGACGCACACCACTATTATCTCCCTTGAATACTCATGCCCTACAGATGAAGGAGGTAGATTAAAAAAACAAGTCCGATTTTTTACATTTTAAAGGATACACTGATTTATCTTTACCAGGTTCTAAATCTACAGCATTTTAGGAAGAGATCACAGAAAAATGCATGTTAATATAATATTTCTAGCTTAGTCTGCCTCATTTTACACATCATGGGTCTAATCACCACGGGGTTGTATTTTTCCCTAAATTTTGATAGGTGTCACGCAAAAATGAAATTAAAAAAAGTTCAATCTGGTAAATATTTGTTAATTGTGTTTTAAATTGCAGATATTTGATCAATGAAGAATTTAAACATAAATTTGTGTTGTAAATTGTGTTTATCTCTAAGCCACGAACAAAAACATTACAATGTGACCCTATGGAAAATTAATTGTGGAGTGAGATGTTATGCGAGTGGAAAATGACGCCCGAATAAATTGGGCTAATCGCTAGTGGGCGCTTTAATTGGCCTAATTTGCCCAGACCGATACCTGCAAGTATAAGACATAAATATGCATGATACGGTCTTGGCAGGCCGAGACTAAAAACTCTAGTAAGAACTGTAGATATAATTATACTTACGCCGGGTTGCTAAGGAGATCATGAAGACTGTGGAAAGCACGTGTAGTATATGGAATGCTGAAGTAGAAATTATAAATAATATGAAAAAATCACATTTATTTTTGGTTAAATTGAAAGCAATACAGCCTCCTTTATAGACATTTAATATATATATATTTATGGATGTACTGTACATAACAATTCTTGCCCATTTGTACCGTTCTTTTCGACTGGGGAAATGTTTTCATCTGAGGTTAGACTAGATAAAACTTTTTTTATTATTTAATTGAGTTGATAATATAATGGCCAGTCCGTTTCTGCTCTCCTCCTTAATATACATGTATAAATAAAAACTATAGAAAGTAGACTGGTCATAGAACATACTATCATATTATGCAAATATAAAATATGTAGATCGAACGAATAATTACTTCTTATAATAGAGGCTATGCTGTATGACAATGTGGTTTATGTACGAGTATACCAGTAATTTGTTGAGCTCAGTATCTACACAGTAATGTGCATGTTTCATTTCTAAAAGTATATACGGTAAGGTAGCACACCACCGTATCTAGACGACACTGGCAGTGGTGCATTGACCATAGATATAAATGGACATTCGAAATAATATATTTATCTGTTTTTTCCTCCAAACATATGAGCGCATATACAGACATTACACATTACATTTAAAATATATACAATTCAACATATAACTGGCATACAACAAAAATGACGTCTAAAAATACTATCTGCCAAATTACACTACAATCCCGTTTATCAAAACTCTATCCAAGTGTTCAGGTCATATAATAATGTATATGTGCTGATTAAAAGTAAAGAAGTATTCACTATTCACGGGTTCTTAAAATACCCGTGATTGAATATGCATGAATTATGAGTTGGTAACTCTTAAATCGACGCTCCAGTTTGGATTCTCAAAATATACTCAGTTGCAAAAGAAATCGCAACAGCTCAGTAGCGAAAGGAAGTGAGCACTGATATTTGTTTAGAATTAATTGTATAAATTCCAAAGTTAATATATCATGTTTGGTACCAAACGTTTTATCATTCCATTGCCAATATCATGTTGTCATTTGTTTTTCAATAGGTTGAATCATTAAGGGACTGTCGCTTGATAAAGAGGATGGGGGTGTAAAATAAAATGTTTAAAGTGTACACTTTCTTTTGCAACTTAGTATAATTATGTCAGTTTTGATATCTATAGCTCGTCGTCAGTAGGTTTAGAAGTTGTAACAATGTGCCTGTTGATGGCGGGATATAGCCTTTACGCTAATGGAAAAAATATTGATGATGGTAAATAGAGTGTTTACTGCAATTCCATGCGCACCTTGCCTTTAGTTCGGCAATTTCAAAGACCCGATTTCTCTAAGAATTATTTCAGCAGAGAAATGTGTTTACAAATTAGATCACAAACGTTTAACTGTAGGCTATCTGCATATTCAGATGCCGAAAAGTACCGTTAACGTTAAAATGATGAAATGAAGGAGTGACGACCATTTCTGGTATTTCAGTGTAAATAGTTTAGACAGTTCCGCACGTGTTGATCATTATCACATAGAAGCTCTCAAGCCACTTAGTTTTTTGAACTAATAAAGTATGTGAAGTGTGGCGGCTTTGACGGCGGTTCGTGCGTTTTCGTTCTCAAGAAAAATCAAACACTGTGCAAGAAGAAATACTGATATGCGCAATATCGTGACTATGTAACACACGGATGATTAAAAAAAGGTTTTAATACAGAACAACGTTTATTGTACATGCGCTGACTCACAACACATGTGTCAAACGTCCTGAATTCAGAATAATACATGTACGTATGACTTTAACGTCGCTTTTAACAATATTTCAGTCCTATCACGACAGTGTTTACTTGTAGCAGTGAGTGCTCAACTTCATAGTGCTGACACACTGGAATACCACACCGTAGACACATAACACGATACCCCACCCAGTCACATTATACTGACACCGGACCGACCAGTCCTACAACTACCCTTTATATGCTAAACGTCAATAAAGGGAACTACTAGTATAATTCTTATAAAATGTTTGCTATGACACGGCGGAGGATTGAACCCACCACTTCCCAGACTAGAAGCGAACGCTCTACCATTAAACAACGCTGAGGTCCAAATTCAGAGCAAACATGTTGAATACAACAAATGGTGCTATCAAACTATCGAATTTCCCTATTTCACGACATTATACACCGTACATGGTGCTATAAAATCATCGCTTCCCAACCATTCCGTGAAAGTCTACCCAATGGTGTCATGAAAACACCGGGTTCCACTAATACCCAGTCTTGAAAAAAAAAAGACATCCAACCTGCTATACATACCGTTGTTAAGTTCG
Source organism: Cyrtodaria siliqua (assembly GCA_037043455.1). Classification (NCBI taxonomy): domain Eukaryota; kingdom Metazoa; phylum Mollusca; class Bivalvia; order Adapedonta; family Hiatellidae; genus Cyrtodaria; species Cyrtodaria siliqua. The sequence goes on along the minus strand of JAWPHD010010090.1, from coordinate 77,627 downwards.
TATTAGCGATGGAGTGTATTAGCGATGTAGTCAGTAAAAATACACCATTTCACATACAAGTTAGGCAGACGAAGACAAATTGGAAGTGGCAGAGACTTTATATGTGAGATATTTGTGCAATGCAAGAGCTCAATTACGAACAATCATCGCCACTAACAGCCGCCGCGTAGGAATACATGTACAGGTAGCCCTGTACCAACATATGGCGGTATTGTATTGCAAATATTTATCTAAATATCAAAATAGTCCTGACCTCGTAGCGGCATGGTCCGCCTTTGCAGGGCACCATGGCCAGATTCATAACATAAACAATGTACAGAAGTAGGCGAGAGTTTCACAATAAGCAAGATTTGAGAGGGAAATGTATACGCACCCTGCACAATGAGCAAGATTTGAGAGGGGAATGTATATGTACCCTGCATGAGTCAGTATATTGAAGGATTTGCCAGAAAACCAATAAAATAGAACTAAAATATAATTTGAGAAGAAGTTTTTTATAACAAATACATTGTTCCCACTCCCCTTTCACCCCGCCCCGCCCTGCCTCTACCCCCACACCTACTATATATACTATAATAAAATGAATACAGTGATGAAATCTAACTAAACAGAGCATTGCAAGAATACATCGAAATGTATAGTTTTGGGAAGTTAGCAAGGAGTTAGCAGTTCAGCTACCTAAAAGGAGTTCACTTCCCTATGTGTTGTTGCAATGAAGAATAGCGGTGATTTGTCTCCCCTGATTACCCAGTCCAACCATTTGGTTCATCTCTGTTATTATTGTTGTTTCGCTATATCAATATGCATTTCAATACTCAATTATAAACCTTTACTCTTTTTCTATTAAAATGTGTTTAAAAGTTGTAAAAAGTACCCTTTATAAGTGATTGATTGACTTAATAATAATAATAATGTTCAAAATGATAATTATTTATGCAAAATATACTATTGAAAATACACGCCATCTAATTACAAAACAATGATAAACACAAAGGAGATCAAATATCAGGACCTGGGCCCCGTTTTATGAAACAACTTACGACCATTTTGATCGTAAATCTATTTCTTAAATGCTTCATTAATTACACTTTTCAAAATAAACGTGTTTTCATTTCATTTTCTTATACATGTGATATTTCTGCACGATCAAAATGGTCTTAAGTTATTTCATAAAACGGGTCGCAGGTTAACAACAGCAGAGAGTCATTACATGGCCAGAGTATTGACTGTGTACCCCATCCAACCCCTTCTCCAAGAAGCGAAAACGGGGATGGCTGGGGTATGAAATAAAACCTTAATTTCGGCTTAAAAAGTTTGCATATTGTAAAATTGAAACATTTAATAGGTAATTTTCAACAAGTTATCGCATTTTTGGAGTAAAACAATGTTTTATACGTATTTTATTTTCAAAATGTCCGTTATAAAATCCTGCTAATATAAGCTTTCCCATCATTTAATGAAATTAATGCGGGACCACATAATGGATGCTAGGGCTAGAAGGGAGGTAATTACAGGTCACTGCTATCTCCCATTATCTAGAAGCAGATTATCAATTCCTTAATCACAGTGCCAATGCGAAGATAAGTGGAGATAAGTAAAATCAAAAAGTCAACCTCAATTGTCAATCTGCCACAAAACAAGATGGCTTACTATGTTATCTGTTGCTGCTGCAGTTATAATAGTGTCTTGATTTACTCCCATAATTCCGCTTTAATTAATGCAATGTCATTACTCTGCTCATTAGAAAGCGCGTTGAAGATGTCAGTCTCCCAATAACGACTGACTTTCATGACAAGCAATAGCAGGCTGATTCATTATAGAGAGGGTAACACAGGGTATGCTTTTCATGGTTTACCTTTTCCCAACTTATTGAACAACTAGTTGACGCTTTTTGTCATTTGCAAATTGTGAAGCCTCTTTTAGAGTTTCCTGAAGAGGTTTGACCCATTCAAGCTCACCAACTATGACAAGGCATCGCAGACTGATTCGATACACAAGACAAAATGAACGCTACTTCACCATCCGGGACAATAACATGCAAACGTGCATAATTTATAAATAGAAAATTTGCTACGCCACAAGACGTCTGATCAAATATGTCCTTGCAATACGCATAAATACATACGAACCCCTACATGTCACGTCAGATGGAGCATGTTCCCACAACGCATGCACATGCTTGCTTGACAAATCGACAATGGATACTTCATAAGACCACACATCCAGTCTGCTGGATCATGCTCTTACATTTCGTACAAATCGATAATCTACGTCATTGACTCTACATATCACGTACGTTAGAACATGTTCTAACAACAAGTGTACGTACATGAGTTACAAATCGAAAACTGCTACTCACCATACTGGATTTTGGTTTTCAAACTTGCACCAATCTCCACGCAGAGTTATCGTTCCTTGCACTCACATAACTACTGAATTTCAAGATTTTGGTAAAACCTGTTAAATTGGAATATTTTTTTCCTAAAACACATTTATTTCTTGTGTAAATATAATTTTCAGAATATCTGCAAATTAGATGATTTGAAATAATTGATGAAAACAATTTAGTTTTAATAGGGACTATTTTACTACCAAAATAATATGTACTTAGGTGTCCTCAATCGATACGCATATGTAAACATTTCAAACCGAAGCCCGATAGCAGAAAATTACTAAAAAAAATAGCTCAAAGAAAAACAATTTGAAAATATTGAATATAGGTCTATATTTTGTCTTTGCGGATTTATTATAAACATTGTCATAACTTTTTTGAATAATCACGTGACCTAACCGTTCACCCTGCTTTCTTTGAAGTTGACAGAGAGTCAATGACTCTGGGTAGAGATTGTTCTTGCACATGCAACTTTAAATCTACGTCACCATACGAGATTATTGAACATGTTCTTGCAATGCACTTTTTACCAATCGAAAAGTTCTACGTCATGCGCAAGACTTTGGTTTCAAAAATTGCTTCATCATCATATGGGACTTTTGCTTACACATTTGTAACAGGTTCAGGAACATTTATCTTTTTACAAATCGAAAAGTGATCAACGTCACCATAAGGGACTTTTGTTTATACAATTGAACATGTTCCTGCAACTGCGTGTTTTTAAACATGTTCATACATTTATAGCTTCAAGTGTTTAAAGATGTAGTAGGTCGGCATGATGTCAATGTGACACTGAAGTGGACATATATGACTTCAAGTGTTTAAACATGTAGTAGGTCGGCATGATGTCAATGTGACAGTAAAGTGGTACTCCACATTATGACCCGGTAAATGCCTTGTATGTCAAAGAAAAATTATCTTCAACAATCGAGGAACTGAGACCTCCATATGGTTTACCTTGTATAATTAAATATACTAGAGCTAAATTATAGCATTTTTAGTGATGTACATAATATCTTTAATTCGTTATTGATAAACATATGTTAAAACAGTCTCATTTCTTTTTATGACGTACATATTCAAGAGGCTGTAATCTGAGACCAGTTGTAAGCACGCTTGTTCAAGACTATGGGTTTACGTATATGTGACATTAACTTCTCTCTGACAGACCACGTAATGGATGCTAGGGCTAGAAGGGAGGTACTTGCAGGTCACTATCTAGAAGCAGTTTATCAGTTCCTTAATCACAGTGCCAATGCATTGTGAAGATAAGATAAGTAAAATTAAGTAGTCAACCTCAGTTGTCAATCATGCTACAAAAGAAGGCGCTATAAACGCCATTTTCAGGTATAATAAACGCCATTTTATTGTAAAATGACATTTTAGGATGCTTCTGATTTGTAATTAGGGAGCTGTAAAACTGCAATAGCTCCTTCTGACTCGTCTTTTGGAATGGTGTTCCATTAAGGTAACGTTACCTTTTCCCGAGTCGCTAAAATCACGTTCTTATCATATTTCATTGTTAGGACCAATGCCATAAATTCGCCTACTAATGCGTGTCGGTGTGTGGCATGATGCTATTATGCGGTTCTATATTGTCAAATGCATCTCAAAAAAGGAGGCCGTATTGATGCTTAAAGAAATCGTGAATGCTTATAGAATGATACACTTAATCTTAATAAAGGCATTTACGTAATAGATAAAGTCTAGTATCAGCGAGTTGGTTCATTTAAACACCGAGATGGGGGTAGCCCTTCGAGGTTTTTAAATAACCAACTCCTATTTTTCAGTAGAGGGCCTCAGGGAAGATTAGTGTTTTTACTAACTGGGCTACCCTCTTAAAATAAGGTCTTCAATTCGAATTCCATTCAGTTTGCTTTGACCATGATTGTACTTAGTTACCCTGTCAGAATAACTACCGTTCTCTTACGTTCATTTATTGCATTTATAGCATGGCATAGCTCCGCCCTGTTAGTTATTCTGAAATAAACGAGTTAATGTTTTGCATTCTTCAAAGTAAAGTTCACCAACCATATTATAATATATTTAAATGCATCGCAATAAAACGGGAGCACGTTATTGCTTAAAGGAATGTTGGATGCTTAAAGAGTAACTTTAAAGGGGTTGATGCACTATTTTCAAACACGATTTATTTAAAAGGGCTCTAAAAAGAACTTCAAAAAAAGCTGAAAGAATTACCAAATGTCACGAAAAATAAAGGAGATAAAGGACATTTTAAAAATTTGTAAAGAACATAAATCAAGATGGCTTTATTGGAACGATGACGTCATCGCGCCTTTTTACCTTATATGGCATATTGACAAAATACCTTTTAAAGCAAAGAAAATCACTGAAAACCGATTTTAAAAAATGTATAAATGGTATGCTTATTTTATCATTTGCAGTGATTTTCTTGGCTTTAAAAGACATTTTGTCAATATGTCATATATACTAAAAATATATATAAAAAAAAGCGCGATAACGTCATCGTTCCAAGATGGCAGCCTCCATTTATGTCTCTTTGCAAATGTTGCTTAGAGAATAGTTCATGGCGGGGATTTCTTTATTTACACTGTCCCGTGTTTTGGGGTTGACAGTATGGTAAATGTTCGGTGCACCCTAGAACCTGGTTTAAACCTCCAGCGGCCTTTTTTGCCACTGACCGTTCAAAGGCGGTAGCCTATTGTCAACCCTTTTGTGTTTGTGATGTCTTGTTTGGCCTTTTATTCATCTTTGGATTTGTTCTTTGTTTCTGTGTGTGTTTGTGGTTGACTGTCGTCCTTGAAGGCTGCTTTTGCTGTTCGATTTTTATATCTATATTTCAATAGGTCATATCGCCTTTATTTTGCATGGCAGTTTGATAATTCCTTCAGCTTTTTTTCAAGTTTTTCATAGCCCTTTAAAATAAACCTTGTTTGAAAAATAGTGCAATCAACCTCTTTAATAATGACATTTACTATATGTTTATTGTCAAATGCATCGCAATAAAAGAGATCACGTTATTGCTTAAATAAATCATGCATGGATATAAAATGATTATTTATGCTTCCTCTTACAACAGGCAGCCACGGTGGCCTATCAATGTCATATTTGATAACGATCTGGCATACGGGAGCTTTGACAGAATGCAATTTAAATGATATAATTATCAGAGAACAAGATTTGACAGTTTTATTCTGACATAAAGATGGTTATTTAATTCCCAATGTTTTCAACAAACTCTTAGTCAATAATATATATTGCCACTGTTTTCAACTTAATACGAAGACAAATGTATTGTCACAATTACGCTCTGAAAAAAAACAACACACACACTGTTTGGAATATTCGTTGTATAAGCTTTACGTATCTTATTAGTTTATGCATATCATTATATTTATATAAATAAGATTTATGATTAACCCTCTGATTAACTGCTTATTGATAATTGTGGTAGTAATACTCAATACATCGAGACCGTTGTAAATCTGAGATATAATAAAGTATTTATACCGCATCAATTGTATGTGTGTATGTGGTATGTGTGTGTTGGGTAGGGGGAGGAGGTGGGAGTGGTGGGGGTGGTCGCGGCTGAGGAGGGCTCGGTTTTAAGTCTCTTTCGAACGAAAGGCGAAAAAGTACTTTAAAGTAATTGAAATAATACAAATCTCGTGCTCTCTGGATCACTTAGCCAGCATGCTAACTATTACACTCAGATATCACACTAATCACGGTTGGTGCTTAACGAAGCTGCGACAATATAGCTTCACTAATCAACATATCACTAAACATATACATAAAAGAGTGTTTATTGAACGTAAAGAATTGCCGAAACATAACAGAAAAGCCAATTGCCACTTATAAAGAAACATAATTATTCCACATGCAATTAGTGTTTGTTGGTGGAGGGACTATAAACCTCAGAACTACACCCACACCCACATGCAATTAAACATATGCGTATATTTATATGTGATTCATATGTAGCATCTACATAAGTCTGTTGCATACATGTATATAAGAAAAGAAAAAATATATCATTTAAGAAAACGCACAAATTAAGAAAATAATGCATAGCATGTAACGCATTTTCTGGCCAAAAAATGGTAGGTTCACATGATACCATTATATGTCCATCACGTCATGTTGTACACGGTGTATTTTAGCGGGGGACCGCTGATTGTGGCAGGCATAATCTGGGACCGGCCATTTAATGGACATGGTTAATGAGAAGAGCAAATGACGAAGAACTCAATAAAGATAACGATTAATGGTGATTTAGTATGGCAACCATATTCTAGTGCTGACCACAGAAGGGACTGGTTGATAAGAAATATGAAGACATATTCAAGCTGACGTTTGCCATATTGTCATGTGTTTCTCGGTGTTTATGATACAAGGGCCAATTAACATTGGTCTTATATCTAATAACTGTTTCAATGTCTCGCACTTATCCGTGTAACAACACAGCTGTTCTGTTCAGAAACACATTATATATATAAAAAAAAAATCAAGTCAATCAACCAAATCAAATCAAATCAAGTTTATTGGTGTATATACAGGATCTTACATGAGTACTCATTCATTATTGAATTTATTAAACGGGCATCTGATATAATGCGAGGCTCTTGCCGAGCATTATAATGCGAGGGCTCTTGCTGAGCATTATATCATTTTTTCTAAAGAGAAATAAATTTAATAATGAACGAGAACGAATATTCGATTCTATTTATCAAATTACTCACATATAGACTTTTATTGCATTTTGCCTGTCGCTTTAACAGCGAAACCGACATAAACCGTGGGAATTGGATCATAGTCATTATCATTTTTTTTACAGCGCATACTAGGCTTATTTGCATACTTTATAACTAGTGGTATATCGAAAATATAGAATGGTGTTATTCCACTGCCACACCGTAAGTTATGTGATAACACCCAATACAGTGTCACCAAACAAAATATAACATGCAAACATGTGTTTAAACTTTTCAGTATCATTCATTCGAGAAAATAATGGAATTATAACAATTACTTATTGAAAGAAAGTTTTTCTTAATGAATTTAGCAATATGCAAGTCATTAAAAATTGGAAGGTGTTTGGCCTGTAGTTATTTTGTTTATTTAATTTACCAAAATTGTAACATATTTTTTTTATTGAACGACGCGTCAGATATTAGATATTACGTATGGCTGACACACGTCTGGAAAACGGGAAACAAGCTAAAGTGAATTGAATTGAATTTGGTTTTAAGGCTCACCAACACATGAAAGGTTATATGGCGCCTAACAGGAATGAACGTGCCAGGCTCATCCTCCATTTACATCAAAATAAGATATGGAGAATGGGCCTAGAACCTTCTTACCTGCATAACTGCAGAGTTGCTGCTTATTCTATAGTAGACACTTAATTTACGATGGAGCCACGTTTCCACGTACGCGGTGCAATGATAAATACCTTGAATGAGCATGATAAAAAATGACAAAATGAATATGAAAATGGATGTGGGGTGGTGGTGGTGGTGGTGTGTGTGGGTGTGGGTGGGGGGGGGGGGGGGGGGGGGGGGGGGGGGGGGGGGGGGGGGGGGGGGGGGGGGGGGGGGGGGGGGGGTGGTGGTGGTGGTGGTGTGTGGGTGGGGGTGGGGGTGGGGGGGGGTTCTACCCCTCTGCATGTGACAGTGTGTGTGTGTGAGATTGCAGTGGTTGTATTCTACCCCGGCAACCACACGGGGCTCAAGATAAAAGAAATCGACTGGCATCTGTTAAAATTGTAAACAGTATACATTGGCCATACATCGATATATACATATTTCTGACATCACTACAATTTGGGCACTTTGAAACAAAATGATAAATTGTGTCAAGAGTACTTTAACCCTAACCACGAATAGTTCTATTAAATGTTAAATATAAACTGTTTTGTGTTCGTCAAGCCCTCAAATACTTCTCGTAAACTAGAAACGCATTTAAATCTATTACAGTATAGTCAGCAGTAATAGACACAACTGATATCTCCAAATTTACCGACTATGTGTCTCAGTTAAAAATTTGCTTTTACAAAGTCCATCCTATCTGTATATACGTTATCCTCTTCTTACGAATCTGAGTAATCATTATTGTTGATGCCAGACCAGAATCCCATCTATAGCATCTCTCAACACCTGATAACTATTCCCATGATCCATCAGTCCGCTCGATTAGTGTTCGCCAAAGCGTTGACCTCCTTTTTTATGATATAGACAAAGACCTTGTTGAAGAGCGGATTATCACCGTTGAAGAGCGGATTATCACCGTTGTGTCATTACCAGTTTGAGATCGGCTTTATTTCCCTATGGTCTCATTACAGAAAACAGTAGCTGAGGGGAAACGCTGCCCTGCTACTAATGGTATACTATTAACAGAACATTGGTAGGCGTTAACCATAAAAGTAGTTATTTATAGTAATCGAAATCGGTCTATGAATCATGATAAAATAGTTTAAATTTACTTCCGCAAAGTTTTTCCATCAGATAGTAAAATATATCTGACGATAACAATCGGTGATTTATTATGCTATGTCATTTTTTCCAGTTGTTTTAAGATGTTATTGTTTGTTATCGTCTGATAATTGTACAAACAAAAATCTTAACGCTGTGAGAGAACTCAAAACATTTGAGAATAAATGAACAATGCTCCGCAGATACAAGAGTTCCTGTTTGGAACTGCAGATACAACGTGAAAATATCCGAGAGTTGCGATTTATTAACGTGTGAACACAATCTCCACGCAGAGTTATCGTTCCTTGCACTCACATATATCTCTGCTAACTACTAAATTTCAAGATTTTGGTAGAACCTGTTAAATTGGAATATGTTATTTATTTCTTGTGTAAATATAATTTTCCGAATATCTGCAAATTAGATGTTGCAAGATTTGAAATAATGCATGAAAACAATTTAGTTTTAATCGGGACTATTTTACTACAAAAATAATACGTACTTAGGACTCCTCTATCGAAACGCGTATGTAAACATTTCAAACCGAAAATAGCAGAAAATTACTCATAAAAATAAAAATTGAAATTATTTAATATAGGTCTATATTTATCTTTGCAGATCACGCAAAAGGATTTATTATAAACATCGTCATAACCTTTTTGAATAATCACGTGACATAACCGTTCGCCCTACTTCCTTTGATGTTGACAGAGTCAAATGAGGAACGAGTGTACTCTGAGTAGAGATTGGTGTGAACAGTCACGAAATGTGAGTAACCAATGAAAGTAGTGAATAGGGTATTTGGAATAACAAATAAAATATTGTCCTTTCAGTCTAACTTAGCGATTTTGATGCAACTTTTGTTTTTATTAATTAAATTAGTGAAAACGTGTTTCTTTCTACTTTTATGATGGGTAGAGAGATAATCCAGATTTTGAGGATGAAACATATTTATTTTAAACAGTTTTCAAACATATGCTTTGGATATACAATTGGTGTGTGTAAAAAGATACTCAAATCCCTTATACACACAGCTTCAGAAAATATAGTGGTATGGTACCTAAGGAAAAACATACCTACTTGCTCATAATTGATCCGGCAATAATAAACCTGACAGAGACTTTGTTTTCTGTGTTTTCTTTGCTACTGGAAGGTCATAAAAACGTGTTTGTTTATTGACACAAGGAACAATAATTGAATGGTTATCTTGGCCGTTGCTCCCACACGAAAACACCTTAGTTTACTCGTAAATAATATGTGTATATTGCTAATAATGCGAAGATCGAGGACAAACAGATGGGTTGAGAATGCCATTTCTTAGTATAGGTTAACCAACACCATTTGCATATAAACTTCCGAGGAGTAGTCGATTGTATAGTTTAGATCATCTGCAATGCTTGCTTGTTTTCAAGACAAACGTCTAGAACAGTCCTCCTGAACAAAGTTTGATTTTCGCCGATACACTGGTAAGGTTTCTGATTGGCTGAGACAGGAACACCTGCTATCCAAGATATACAGAAAGGCAGAAAGACAATACATTTATTAATAAACAAAGATAAACAAAGAGGGAAATTTCATTATTATATCGACGAACTAAATGCGGATGGTCAGAAATACTTTAATAAAAAAAAAATACGGTCACGTGCTTCCGGTTTCAAATGTGTTTCTGCACCAAAATTCGAGACGTTTGTATTTACAATCAAGCGTCGAAGATGATCAAGACTATCGACTGTACATGTATATAGTTCCTACGCTTCAAAAGTAGTGGTTAGAGTGTCTGCTTTACATTCGGGAGGTAGTGGGTTCGAGTCCCCTGACCGCGTCATACCAAAGACTTTAAAAATGGAGTAGTTACTTGTAACCCATGCCTGACAAGCAAATAATGTGTAGTACTACGTCTGGTCAACCCGGTGTCAGAATAATGTGTCTGGGTGGGGTATCACGTACTACGGCGTGGTATTCCAGTGTGGCAGCACTATATCTGCTTCAAGTAGACTGTAGATAGATACATAGCACTACACACAATCACTCACACTATAGTCCAGACATAATGCCGAGTCAACGGGGGATTTTTCCCGGGGGCTCATATGGTAGAGGGACTTTAAACCTTAGAAATCATCATCATCATCAGTAATCACTTCTTTTTTTTGGACAGGGACATTGAGGAAAACAAACATTTCTAGTTCATTTTGTTGTTGCATGTATAAAAAGTGTAAGTATAGGTTTTTATTGATTATTGGTGAACATTTACCAACTTTTAAATCTATGCATACACGTTGTGAGCAACTGTCAATGAAAACAGCTATACCCTTGACTTGTTTAGATAAACAAGCACTTTTACATGTAGTGTGACTCCACCTTTGCTGGTGATTATTCAAGTGGAAAGCTAATTTTCTACATTAAAATTACACTGCTGCATTATCCCTACTTGAGTAAGTTGCAGCAAATCATTAATAAGTGACATTTTAACATGGAGGTCAATGGGGAAAGTAATCGGTGGTTTCATACCTTCATATCTGAGGTAGGCTGAATACATACTCGTCACAACAAAGGCAAGCTGTTGCTTTATACATGATCACAGGTGGTATGAGTTACAACGAGGACGTGACTATACTATTAGTGACGTTGTTGTGTTCAGTATTCTAAATAATAAACATTATTTTACGTTAATTCTTCAAAGCACAGACCTAATAACAAATAGATTGGACACTATGAACATTGTGTAAATTGCAAGTGGCACAGTTCGAAAATTTCACAAAATATTTCCCAACTTTAAACACACATATCATGAAGAGTTTTACAGATACAAGTTTCATTCAAGCCCAATACCATCACAAATTTAATTTTCTTTCCAATGATAGTATTTTGTTTTTTCTTACATTGAGAGCAAAAAAGGAATTTGATGGAAACTTTGACTATGTCAAAACATTGATTTTTAAGAAAAAAGCGAAAAATGATGACATTTTAAACTTTAAACTTTTTTTTATACAATTTCTTAGTTTGAAAATAAAAATAAATTATTATAATACCATTTTGCTATTCACTATGAATCTTTTGGATGTATTCTCATCAAAATCGGTGAATAATTGAGAGAGAAGATAGAAGGAAAAGTTAAGGTACCACGTGATATTTTGGTTACTTCATTGGTTAAGATGGGAGTTTCCTATCTGTTTATTAATATGTCTGTGTTCAAAGTCAGTTCCTAAGCTAATAAAGTTATAATGTCGTTATCATGTTTATAAGATGCAACACGACTAGTTAAAGAAGCAACACGAGTAGTTACGTTCACCCTTTTGCTGTGTATAGCAGCTGAACACTTCCACCTATACAAACTCGTTCTAGACACTGATTAACTGGCGGTAATTACAAAACTAACGATTAGAATCATCGAATTAATTCATGGGTTTCAAGTCAAATTTTGATTGCGAGTACCCAAGCAACATCAATGCGTGTTATATCATACTGTATGCTAGAACGTCTAGATATGGCGTTCGAAAGCCCTTTTTAACTATAGCAGACGATGCCAGACGGCCATTATGTAATACGCATATATCCTCATTAATGTTAATATGTTTTCATCCACGGTGGTCCGCGGCCAGGACATACACCAGACGACACATTAACGTATTTTAAAATGGAATTCCTAAATGCAAATGTGTTATTAACATATTTAAACGCGACTTAATCAGCAGAAATGGATTTGGTTTTAGAATTATGTAGCCAGCTGTTACGATATTGCATATATACAATGTCGCCACGTATATGTCTATAGATTTTTCTGTGTCGACATAAAAATAAATTGCATTTTCTCTCATGTTATTTAAATTGACTGAAGTTTAAAAAAACACCTTGTGGATTATGTGCAACATGTGATTGTTTATACAATTCTTAATGAAACGACCGTTAACAAACAGTTTATTTAGATTAAATATGGGTTGACTAGACATGAATTTTGTCTAGGTTAGCTACTAGTGAACTCAGAAAACAGTCTATATAGCATTCAAAGATCAAAGTCATATAAAAACACGCATAGAATAATAATAATAATAATAATAAAGACTTTATTTAAAGAGAGAACTCATTTGAAACAAGTCAATCTTCCATGAGGCCCTCAACAATATATATTATACAATACTTACAAAGATATGTGATATACATTTAAAATGAATTGTAGCATATTCATGCATGCAGTAAGGAAATATGTCCAAACTGAGTTGCAAGTATATGGTTTAGTTTAAACATATTTTATTCATTGTATTTACAAGTTAAGCATATATAGTATATGGTTTGGTTAATCCACTGTAAATACAATGTTTTGAAATGATTAACAGATTGGGCATTTTTTATATGGTGAGAAAGTGAGTTCCACACTTTAGAGTCAAATACTGAATAGAAACAAACAACAATTACCGGGTGAATACAAGACAAGGTATATGTCATCACAAACATAAAGGTGTTGACAATAGGGCTATCGCTGGTGATTTAAACTAGGTTCTAGGGTGCACCAAACATCGCCCTTACCCTATTTCATCCCAGTAAAACGATACAGTGTAAATATAGAAGTCCTCGCCAAATTATATTCTCAAACAATCTAGGAAGTATTAATAAGCAATAAAACGCAAAGATGATCATGTTTATATGAATATAAAAACAATACAAAAGCCAATTTAAATACATACAATAAACATATCAGATAGATAACAAAAACGGTGAAATCGTAAGCCGAATGCAATGAATACGTTTATAATGCACCGGCATGTTACAAATACAAAAGTATAGTCTGATTTTATTGTATACTTTCATATTGTTCTCGATCAATGTTAATTGTATGACTATTACTTTTCATTGTATTTGTGTTATTTTTTATAACTTTTGATGGAATTTCTATCATGTCATTCATTTTCATTTTGTGTGGATGATTATTTTGCGCGAAAACGACGTCGACGTCCGATGACGTCATTAAAAACGTCAAGCGATTTTCTAACGTTTGTTTACCATTCGATAACGTTAAAAATAGTGGGTGAGTGACCATTTCAATTATTTAATCAATTAATGCCACAAAAGGTTGAACAAAAACACGTCGTTATTTTTGTTGACACTATAGGCAGGATTCCGTTCTTTTATTTGAAAGTAGTTCCTTATTTCTATTTCGCGGCTCTTAGCAAGCGCGAGAAAAAGTTCCGGTGCAATATCAATGTGTGCAATATCGTAGAATATTGCACATTTAGCTCAATGCAAACTAAACGGGACAATATGAAAGTATACAATAAATGATTGAGTTGGGCTGATACAATTGTACTTAACATTGCCTAAACTGTATTTGTTGTACACAAGTATATGTAAAATATGCATCGTCAACTTGGAATTAAAAAACAAAAAGGTATACATACTTGAATAAATTAAGTTCGAGTTGTGTAATAAAGATTAAAGCGGGAGGTGTACAGTACTGGTTCTACCCAGGCAACCGTTCCAGTTGTACGTGCAAAAATACAATATACATAGCCCGTGCATAAATACAATATACATAGCCCGTGCATAAATACAATATACATAGCCCGTGCAAAAATACAATATACATAGCCCGTGCATAACTATTGCACAGAGAATAATTTTTTTGACAAAATGTGTGTTTTGAAAACGAAGCTTTTATGAATTAATTCTCATACGAAATGTATATGAATATCGTTTAACATATTTTATATGGGAATTTTATGTGGCTCGTGTTTTAATTATATTATTCCCATATGAGAATACAGACATATTTTAAAATGGCATATGTCATGTATGTAATGAATTTGTAATCGAGCAGCGGATTATAGTCTACAATCCATGATCGACCTAACTAGATATAAATAATATTTCCGCATTAAATCAAAAAATTACAAAAAAATTCTATATGAACTATAATAAATGCATGCATTCTTCATATTCATACACAAACCAGATATAATCCCAAAGATCTCTCAAGCACTGTTATAACATTAAACATTTAAAACCCCATGTGGTCACCGTAAATCAAATTTATTTATCAGCAAATAGTCGGAAAAAATTAATAAAAGTTAAATTTAATAAAACTTAGTGAGATTTTCTGATTAAAATCTAGACCAGCTGTTGAGGTTCTTCGCGGGTGATGTACATGTAAATTGGAACAGTAATGCAAGTTCACGTTTACCCCACGTGACGCCTCTTATCACTGCTGTAAAATTAGCGGAGGTAATTAGCGAATTAGCAAGGTATATTCAAAGTAAGCCAGATAATTTAATAGAAATTATTGGATTAATTGTAACTGCTTCACATGCTGCGTAGGTTTGGAATTTGCAATTGTTATTTCAGTCATTTATTTTAGAAGAGGCGATATATACGCAGTTATGAAAACAAGTTCGGCATCTTCATCAAGCCAATCACAGTGTTCGCCATTTAAAATTTTCCCGTTTACTTTTTCATAAACAAAAGTCGTTAGTCTTACATCATAAGTAAAAAGTCATAAGTCGTAAGTCACAGGTCATAACTCAAAAGGTACCTATAGGCTTCCGTATATCTGCTGCAGGGTGGGCGATCATGTGGTATCATAGATCCTTTATATTTACTGTATAACTTTACGCATTTTAATTCAATATAGGTTAAAGAGAGCTGACTTTCCAGTACTTTATTCATAGCATAAGGTGAATGCCTTATATTTTATTTGTAAATTCCGAGCCCGTTTCCGAAATATTCAATTTCGAGACCGACTCTAAAAGCTTTGGAAACGGATAAAAAAAAAAGCATTCATCAGTAAACACAAAAAAATGCCATTAAGTACTTAAAATGCCACTATGAAGTTGTTTTTTCCTGCATTCGCTATTTGTTAACAGTCTATTACTAAAGGTATGCATAAAATTGGGCATAAAAACAAAAGCAGATGACTTATTAATGCATAAAACTAGACAGGTATTAGCGACAAAAAAAAACATATTAACTATAATGGTGCAAAAATAGAGATATGGTTTTAAGTTAATTAAACAATTTTAAAGCGGTGGTTAGTGGCTTACCGCGGGATGAGGTTCAAATTAAAAATAGATACAAACGTCAACAGGAAATGCAGCGTCTAAAAATAGATCAACAGGAAGTGCAGCATCTAAAGATAGATGCAAACGTCAACAGGAAGTGCAGCGTCTAAAAATAGATCAACAGGAAGTGCAGCATCTAAAGATAGATGCAAACGTCAACAAGAAGTGCAGCATCCACAGAACGCAGCCGTTCAAAACCACGCAGATACTACAGCAATTGAATTACATATTGTGTGTATTTAAAAGTTGTGTAAACACATTACAAACACAAAAGGGTTGGCGATATGTTTATCAATGGGAAAAATCGCACTCTTACCTTATTGTTATCCTAATAAAACGGTACAGTGTTCATAAAGAAATGCCCACCAGGCTATATCATCTTAAGCTAAGAACAAGCATTGATATAAGTCGGTAGCGCGGCGGATTTGTAACCGGAGGCCCCGGGTTCAATCCTCCGTGGTGCCACTGAGTTTCGTCGGCGTGTTCTTGGCCAAAACACGTTCCCTTAGCCTCGTCCGTCGGATAGGGACGTAAACCGGGCGGTCCAGTGTATCTGTCTATCCTCCGAGCACGTTAAATAACCATAGGAATCTATTCGATAATAAGAGTAGGGCACGGTTCCCGGATTCCTATGTATCCTTCCCCTCTATCTGGGGCGGCTCTAAATAACATATACTGTGTTGATAAGCCGTTAAACAGCATTCAATTCAATTCAATTAATAGGCGATATAAGTAAAACATGTAGGTTCATTTGATTATACGCCCATAATTATGTTAGTATATACTATATTTATAATTAGTTTCGTATTAAAATACATGATTGTTCAAATATATATTTCAAGACGTGCTTTATGTAAATTTAAAATTTTAGTTTATTAAATACTGGGTTGCATTTTAACATAATTAAGTATATTCAGTTGAATCCAATACTCAAAATGTTATAGAAGTCTAATACTTCAAATGTAATACATCCACATCGAGATTGGGTTAATAAGAAAAACATTAGAGGAAGAAACGTGTGCAATGGAAGCCAGACTCATTATGGACTCATTTATGTTGCTGGTATGATTGTAAATGAGCCGAATATCCAAAACATAAAACATTCATTGCGACCCCACCCTCTTCCAAAATCGAAGAACACACACGCATATATACGTCATGATTTATTTTAACGATATACAAAGAATACTCATGGCATTGCAATTTCATCTTTCCTCAAACTTCATGAATGAGAAATGTTTGCTAATATTTCATGAAATTAAAAGACAAGTTATCTCTTACAAGTCTTTGTGTGCTTGAAGGAAGAACTATCACGCGATAAATCTGAAAAGATCATCCTAAATGAATGAAACCGGCGGAAAGCTGCCTGAAGTGTTGACGTTTTAACAGGAATTAAATGGAGCTGCGGTTCGAAGATAGCGGTTATCGCTTATAAGTGGGGATCTCTTCTAATAGAAAAGTTGTAAAACCACAATTATGAATCGGGTCTATGGTAAAACAAACCAGCGGTTTATCGCTATTTTTTTTCTCGCTTTTACAATCGAATCTGTTGATATTGTAATTTATATATAACCAAACTAATTCGTAAATGTATGGGTCCATATTAAAAGTCTGTGCGTTTGTATATAAAGTTCATGAAAGAAGACCAAAAGCAAAAGTTAAAGCAATCGATGTCCATTCACGCACGAACCATTCTTGTTTGTATATAAAGTTGTAAAACGCCAAAACAGCACCATAGCAAATGTTTTCTACACAAAAAAAAATAATTGAGTAAGATGATCAAAATCACGAAATGAAACTATTCCAAGACAACATACACGTACATATTGTTCTACGTATCTCGAGTCCTATATGAACATGATACAATTCAGGAGGGTGGACTTTTTGTTTGTTTGTTTTTTCTCAAATAGTTGTGCACCGCCATAAACCCTATCTGAAATCACTACTGATTAACAGTACGAGTACATACGCTTATATTTTCTACTTCTATTTTTACAGAAAATAAATATATTATAACTAAAAACTTCGACGGCTAAATAAACAACATCCGTAAAGACAAATCTTAAGATTGACTGAAATGGAATCCTGCCTGAAACATTATTAATATAAACGATACAGACATCATGCAAGTTTCTGCTTCAATATACAACACAGTAGCGCCATAAGATATCTATGAAACTTGGAACTTAGTCAAATAATTGTTTTAGAATATGGTTGAGATGTCATTTCGCGTCTTCATCAGCCTGTATCGCCGAGAGAGGATGAGTGATAAGTAAATTAGAGGAGAAGTGTTTATTTTGTAACCAACTAGTATCTTCAGTTCTTGTGCCTTGCCAACAAAAACATCCCATATATCCGGAATTAACTCGTAACTAGGCCCGTTTGATCTTCTCCTCTCAAATGTTCTAGTTATGAAACGGTCATGAAAGAGGAATGATATTAATGTTACGCGATTAGCAGAGACTAGTACCATATCTAACTCCCATAACCAGGGTAACTATTTCTGTAACTGTTATTGGGAGCAAAAAACCTAGAGAGTCATCATACAAGTGCGATTATACTCAAGTTGTTGAGGGACGCAATTAGCGCGGATGATGAAGTAGAAGAGAGTACTCAACAAAGAAATAGTGATAGAACCTTGAAGTAAGAATACCATTGACGTGTAGTGGTAATGGTACTCAAACTCAAGTTGCATATAATTTAATTATATAGTTCCCAGATAGTATGCTTTTACTACTGGTATGCGATCGTGTTGTCTCCGAAAATAACACTAAATACTAAGAAAAACTAAGAATAATACTATAAAGAAAGACGATTGACGAATGTGCCAAATTGGCATTTATTCGTTTTTGCAATGAGAATCTGAAAGAAAAGAGATCCACAGCGAATGCATACATGCCTATTAAATTAAAAGCCTAAACAGTGTCAGGTTAAAAGTGAACTTTGTGAAGGTGTAGAAGAAGAATCTAAGGTGGGAGTTGTTATCGAATGACAAGAAGATTACGAGAAAACGAGCTTTAATACCAGCTCCTTATCATTCAAGGCGGTGTTGTATGAAAGAGAAAAAAAGGTTGATAATTACTTGACAAATATAGGAAACGGATTAGACATAAAACCTTCCGAGAAATGTGAAGATAAAACTGAGCTACACCTGCAAGCATGAGAAAAAGGCCAACTTGTTTAACCCTTTTTGTTAGGTTACCCTGATATAACGTCAGCAAATATAATATTTGAAAACGCCTTACGGATAGAACAATGAGAAAATTCCGACGAGAAATAACGCACAGAATTAATAGACATGCCAGTTTTCTCTCATCCTGCGCAATAGTTCTCTTGTTTTGTAATAGCTCTTCAGTACCTCATTCTAGATAGACAGATCAATGAACAATCCATCGAAATGTTATAACTCTTTTGAACCACACCAGATCACACATGATATATAGGATAATGTGAAGTCCATCTCTTTGGAAACAATGAGCATCGACATGCTATAACCTTTCGGGACCACGCCGGATCAAACTCGACAAACAGAACAATGAGCAATCACATTGACAGTCCATCGCAATGAAAGAACTGTTTTGGACCCCAGCCAATAGACAGCTAATGCGCAATCCGTCGCAATGTCATAACCCTTTGGTACCACACCGGGTCACACCTGATATGCAGACCAATGCGCAAACCATCGCAACGTTATAACTCGTCGGGACCACACCGGGTCACACCTGATAGGCAGACCAATGCGCAAACCATCGCAACGTTATACCTCGTCGGGACCACACCGGCTCACACCTGATAGGCAGACCAATGCGCAAACCATCGCAACGTTATACCTCGTCGGGACCACACCGGCTCACACCTGATAGGCAGACCAATGCGCAAACCATCGCAACGTTATAACTCGTCGGGACCACACCGGGTCAAACTTGATAGTCAGAACAATGAACAATCACAGTGACAGTCCATCGCAATGTAAGAACTATATTGGAACCAGGCCAATAGACAGACTAATGAACAATCCATCGCAATGTTATAACTCTTTAGGACCACACCTCATAGACAGACTAATGAACAATCTATTGCAAGATCATACCTGATAGACAGAACAATGAGTAATCCATCGAGATGTTATTACCCTTTGGGACCACACCGTACCATTTCCAATCTTTCAAAAGCACAAACAGGTGTGGGACATCAAAGCATATCACAGCCACAGAGAATGACCATCGTCTAATAAAACAATTACCGAGTAATAAAGTGACCATTCTTATCAGTATTAATAATCCGTGTCCCATTAGAGTGGTTTGCCGGAGGAAGACCAGTGAAATCTTCTTTTCATTTTATCTTCACAAGATACTCTGAAAATAACTTATATGGGTGACTGCATGAAGTATTTATTAACTCAGAGATTCCGTTTTCCTCATATTGAAACGTTTTAATCACTTTCAATACTGGCAATATAGAATGGACAATGCTATGCATCTTTATGGTTGAAATTGTCTAACTCTTATGGTTTAAACATATGTTGTAGCATGGTCACTGAGATTCAATTTGTATTTACACAGGTTTAATCGTTTAATTAAAATAACACCTGTCAGAGTAAATGGTGAACTCTAACTACCAGTTATTGGAAGTTACAGTATGGCAGACAGCTAACATGGACATGCTACAAAACAAATAGAGTATATGGTCTCATCACTTTGGCTGGTTTAAACATCTCGATGGGCTACGCTCATCCCGATGTTTAAATCAACCAACTCGATGAGACCATATTCTGTCTATTACTTATTTCCAAATATACAAATGTGCCGGTCCAAAAGTTCTTCCCTTCCAACATTAGTTACGGCACTTCCCTCCTATCTTTAAAAGTATAAAGTACAGTGAAAATTTAATTACAAGTATGTAAAACTGTAACATAAAATAATATTTTGAATGATGCGTATTCATATATTGTTATTGAAATTGTATTAACGTTTCTTTTGGTAATCAATTATTATATTAATCAGTAATGTGCGTTTTGTTTATCTGTTTGTGTGTAGATGTTGTTGTGCTGTTTTCTTCCTCTGTGTATGTGTATTTTCTAATGAATCAAAACCACATGTTTAGTTGGAAATGTGTAGTGGTTTAACATATTTTCTTTTATCCTTTTGTCTATTCTAAACATTGTGATTTGTATGCCCCAACATTGGAAATAAAGTATATTTTATTCCATTCGGTGGTAGTCCTAGGTTCGACAGACAGGTAATTTACATTCCTGGGTACGCCAAAGAAAAAAGTTCAGACCTAATGTATGGAACGCCATAACTGACAACACAAGTCAGTCATAGCGTTCCATACCATAATAATGCATGCACTATATTATAAAACCTTTGGATCTTTGCTACGCGATAACACCTCATTGTTATATTGATACTAAAAACTGACAATTCCTATGGGGCGTCGTTTATATATTCACTGTTTGTTTTATTTGCACCACCTTTTTGTATCATTATATGAATGTATATCATATAATCGAATATATGACGTCAATAAATAATTTGTGAAATCACTCATTGTTTTGTATAGACTATATATTTTCTATATTATGAATAATTCGTTTTATGATTTCACACTATCGAATTATTTATATCACGTATTAATTTTGATACATCAAATACACCCCAAATTTAAAGATATCACAAATCAAAATATTGATACCACGTATTAATTTTGGCACATATAATACACCCTAATTTAAAGATATCACAAAATCGAATTCTTTATACCATTAACTGCATTAAGGATATCACAAGATCGTATTCGTGATATCAACAGTTCGACTGATACATCTTATCATGACAGCAATTTTAAATATCACTCAGTATGTTGTCGCGTCACTAATTCATCTTTCTCGTTTTGCAGAGTTTCACAGCATACCCTTTGCATCACGCTGTACATTGCGATTCAGGGATTGGTGCCTTTCATTACTTATTAACCCTTTCGCCGCCAAATTTCAAATGTCATCTGCTAAAAATCAAATTCAAACCTTCCACATATATTTTATATTTAAAAGCTATGGAAAACATTTTTACTGAGTTGCAAACAATGTAAATCATGATCAGCCTGCACATAGTGTGCATGTTGGTCTGGGTCTACACTGATTATACAAGCAATGCATTCGACTATGGCAGCGAAAGGTTAAACTATCCACATTTTGATCAAATGCGCAAGCAGTATAAACCACGTTATTTCTATCAGCACAGGGGTGTCATTAAATAAATGGAGCTTTTAACCCATCCAGCAATCAAACCAAAAACGTCTATGTGTCTTTGTCAGAACTCTTCTCCAAAATGCAAAATAACGTTATACATGAGACGTATTTATTGATTCACATTTATTAATGTGTTCTGATTCTTGCATACCGTTTTGTTATACCATTTATATGTATGCGTATGTACTGTAACCCATGTTACCTGATATTGTATATAGTAAAATATTGTTCTGTTCTGTAAATCATCTGTAACTCTGAGATTACTATTAAGATATACAAGAAAAGTATAACGCATGCGTTATATGTGGACGTTTTTTAATAATGGGCTAGTTTGTGAAGGCTTTGTTTAAGTCACATACCTGTAGTCGTCGATATGGAGTTGACAGGAAGGTAAAGTGAAGAATTAAAAGATACTGTGTGATACAGATACGTTTTTATTTGGTCTTAGGTATACATTATTATACGTGTTAAAGGGAACATATTCAAGTATTTTCAATTAAACGATTTACACCTGAGGTATTACAAAGGGAATTTCAGTGACCATGCTACAATATAATATAAAAGTCATATTTACTTAAATGTTACAAGTGATTATCATATGGGCCCTATTTATGTTCATGTTTTAGTTGTATTCAGGCTCAAAACCGCTTCGGAGTTGCCGTTAAGGCAATCAACTTTGCATTTTAAATGAATTACAAGTTATCTTATAGAAAATATTTAATTTCTTATCTTCTTTACTTCATTATAATACTCAAATATAAATGGGTGCCGAAACGTCTAGGGTAAAAATTAAAATAGATGCCGAAATGGTTTGATGCCGAAACGTCTAGGTGCCGATTCGTCTAGGTTTGGTGCCGAAACGTCCTGAATCGATCTTGATCACACAGACGCAAAAACTTGAGAATTGTCTGCATTTTTTCATGTGCTTTAATTAGACTATTAATTAACTATATTCACAATAGTTTTCGTCTAGAAAAAAAGTGAACAAATACTAAAACGGCGTTCCATAGCTATCTATATACTTAGTTAAAACAACAATTAAAACTTTTATTAAGTTAGGAGGCAAATTGAGACATATCCATAACCAGCTGCGGCACTTCCTGTGTGTAAAAGCTGACCTTGGATCCCCATGGACGTTTAATCGCATTATAAAGATAGGGGCGAAGGCTCTGAACCATCTCGCGAATAATTTGTAATATTAACCAATTCATCGGCGTTGGAACAGAAGTAGACAGGGGCCACCCGCTGTGGTAGGTCATCACTTAAGTTACTTTAATAAATAAGAAATCAGAGACAACTTGGTATAGCTTGTTATGTATGTATCATTTTTCATAACAATATTGCGCACACGTGTTCTATTAATTGGCGCATTTAATGTTTTTCATTAATTTTTATCGGAAGACATGGAAAAATATCATTCCTAAGACACTCATAAAGAACATCAATAAACGTTATCAGACAACATTACTTGCAAGACAACCATGGTGCACTCAAATAACTCCCGAAAATGAGTTTTCATACATCTGATTTGTTTTTCGATGTGTTTTATTCGAAGGACTTGTGTATATCCGTCAGTCTGTTTACGGTTTCTCCGTGGCCGAATGGTTAACGACGTTGCGTTGTAAACATTCGCCTCTCACGGCTGCGGGTTCGAATCCCACTGGGGGCTCGACTTGTACGTGAGGAAGTGTCGATTTTTACTGATGGCGGGAGGTGGACAGTACTGGTTCTACCCAAGAAAGGTACAAAATATCGACCGTCATATATGACCTTACATGTGTTGAAAATGACGTAAAGCTCCCTACAAACAGTCTGTTTACGACGGTGTTTTGACCGGACACTCCCACTGCCCCATTGCCCTATTTCTTCTCCAGACACCCCTCTCCTTCATGTTTCCAACTTATGGTTGCGATAGAGGCCTCATTGTTGTTATGCATTTGTTTTGTAAAGGAAGGACTAATATTGTAAATAAAGAAATGAACTTATTTATACAAAAAGGACTGGCATTACTTGTAAGGAAGGACAGACATTGTTTGTAAAGGAATGACTGACACCGTTTGTAAACGAATGCTACTGTTGTTTGTAAAGGAATGACTGATACTGTTGTTTGTAAATGAAGAACTGATACTATTGTTTGTAAAGGATACTGTTGTTTGTGAAGGAAGGACTGATACTATTGTTTGTAAAGGAAGGACTGATACTGTTGTTTGTAAAGGAAGGACTGATACTGTTGTTTGTAAAGGAAGGAATGATACTGTTGTTTGTAAAGGAAGGACTGATACTGTTGTTTGTAATGAAAGGACTGATACTGTTGTTTTTTTAAATGACTGATAGCGGTGGTCGAAATTAGCACTAGCCCGAAGGTGAAAAACTAGTAAATTTTAATTTGGGCTAGTAAAAATCTAGAATTCTATATAGTCTGGCTTGTGAAAATTGTAACTCTAAATGATTATATAATAATTCGGGCTAGTGAACAAAAATCCTAATTTCTTTGACTGTGATAGTCTGATATTGTTGTTTGTAAAGGAAACAACGCGTGCATCGTTTTTGCCTACAAACACGATGGAAAGTATTTTTCATTTAAATACATATTAAACTGTCAAATATAACACGTTCGTTCTAAAAATCAGTATTGATAATCTATGTACCGTTGAACATTTGATTTTAACAGAACTAGAATCTGCATCTGGCATTGCTCTCAATTCTGAGGATACATCATTTTTCACATCAACTTTTATCTCTCAAATCGGAATCGGCAATATTTATGAGCAGGTATGTAGTAAAACCAGTTTTAAATTTCAACACATATTCTAACTACCGGTTGTGAGCTCCGCCAAGACCCTCCCCGTGGATTGTAAATCACCATTTATCACGTCGGAAGGAGCTGCATTATACCGTATCGCAAGAGCAGGTGCATCCTTGTAGGGAGAATATGTAGATATGTAGATATTGGATGGACACGCATTTTGAAGTAGGTTTCATTATCAGAATGTTCTGAGATATTCTCAGGGTTATATACAAGTCATTTGTGTTATGATTAGCTTTAAGCTTCTCTTTGAGATTGCAAACGGCTCCGTTGTACGTTCAAGACGATCAACAAACACAAACGGCTCCGTTGTACGTTCAAGACGATCAACAAACACAAACGGCTCCGTTGTACGTTCAAGACGATCAAAACACAAACGGCTCCGTTGTACGTTCAAGACGATCAACAAACACAAACTGCTCCGTTGTACGTTCAAGACGATCAACAAACTTGCTTTAGTTGTAACAACGTCATAGGTAACAATCACCTCTTCCGTTAAAAGTTACAACCGTTTAGGGTAAATGCCAAATGTAGCAACTTTTATTGTCAATGTAACAACTGTGTACGCTGGTAATAGTTTTTAACATTTACAGTCTCAATGAATACCGCGTGCAATTGATTTAGGTAAACAAAATGTTGGTTTTAACGGAAGATGCGGTTGTTACCTTTTGCGGAGGTTCTTACCTTTAACGCTGAAAGTGTTCTCTTTATGGAGGTTTGTTACCTTTAACATTGTTGCAATTGTAACAAATAAAATGCATCTGAATTATGTTATTTATCTGTAGGACTGAGATTACCACGGATACAACTTCATACAACAACAATTAAGTATAAGTCTTGTATGGCACAGGACTTTCATCGTTGATCGGCAGTGTTCAGACCCACTTGTTCACTGCAAAGGGACTGTGCCATGGACTGGAGGAAAATCTGGCATACCCAATTAACTGGTTGTTGATAGTAGTAGTAGTAGTATTTGTTGTAGTAGTAGAAGTAATGGTGGTAGTGGTAGTAGTGATGGTGGTGGTGGTGGTGGCGGCGGCGGAGGCGGCGGCGTTGGTGGTGGTGGTAGTGGTAGTGGTAGTAGTGATGGTGGTGGTGGTGGTGGCGGCGGCGGTGGTGGTGGTGGTAGTGGTAGTGGTAATAGTAATTGTGGTGATGGTGGCGGTGGCGGCGGCGGCGGCGGTAATGGTGGTGGTAGTGGTAGTGGTAGTGGTAGTAGTGATGGTGGTGGTGGTAGTGGTGGCGGCGGCGGCAGTGGTAATAGAATTTCATGATATTTAACGACTCATCAACGCGTTATAGGACATTTACATCCGCTTTAGAACTGATATATAGAACCCATCCAGATACCTTTCCTACTGAATATATTCATATCGTTCTTTAACGTGCTCGGAGAGTACACTCCGATTCAAACCACCCAGTTTACGTCACCATCCGGAGGAGCGTTTTTCCCAAGAACATAACGAACCAACTCAATGGCGCCGGTGAGACTTGAACCCGGGTCCTCCAGATTTCAAGTCCAGTCTGTTATCCACTGAGCCACGCCAGCCCCTTTGTAGTTATGGTAACATGTGGAATACTTATACGAATGTTATTATGATTGCAAACCAAACACAAACTACAACCACTGAGAAGGAATCTGGCTCATCAAAGCTTGGCAAATGGTTGCTAAGTATTTGATATATCTAATTAGTATTTATATTTGTAATTAGCTAATTACTTATTAATTACCGTTAATTAGTTTGAATGGCCACTTATACCACTCCTTATTTTTTGAGTGGGACACAACTAATACAAGGGTTTGTTAATGATGCTTTATAGATTACTTTACATAATTTCACGAGAGGTAATAATATTTTCAACAAAATAATTAATCTGACAATAACAGTGCTGGTATGACTAATTTAACTGCCGAATAAACAACAAAGCCGTTTTACCAGACTCAGCACTTTGGGATTATGCTTATAATATAATCCGTATCATGTAAGTGCCTGTTAAACACATACTTTTATTTATACGCAATTAAAGCAGCTGTGACTGAAATTCCGAACATTGTACGGAGATTTCCGAAGTACCGGTGAAATGGTTTATAAACTGGCGACAATGAAGACAATAACCCAAAAGAACACAAAATAAACCACGGTGAATAGAGACCACGGTGAATAGATACGTTACCAGACTGGCATTACCATTTCTGCATGTGCCGTGTGCGCTATAAATTCAAAAGTTAGGTACACATGCGCAGACCAGAGAGAGTATCTATATATGCCAAGAATATATATGTTTGATGAACATTATCTCTTCTCCGTGATAGCCGTGCCCAAGAACTGCCCACAGCAATCAGCGTGCCGTTTAACTCATGATAGTTGGACATGATCGATGAGCACCGACTGGGTCAATGTTTTGATATGTTTATGCACGTGTATAGATAACAAGTAGCTTTAGATAGCACGGGGATGAGAAAATAGTGACCATAAAATAGCATTTAACATCGTTACGGGTTCTGCATTTAATATGCTTTCAAGAGGAGTTTTAGTGCGGTCCGGAGATGATCGCCTTCGTCAAAAAAAACAGGCATACTCTGAAATATGTCCTGTCCTCTAAAACGAGGCCTGGATTGTAAGTCTGACAGCTCTTGGTTGACCTGGTCGGTGATATAATAATCCCTAGATATGTTCATATCAGGTAATAACTGTGATTGGCCCATTCATTGACGAAACACTGGTTCAGGACTTTTCCTACGTAAATTCGTTGTTGGTGGGACAGCAGAAAATTAAGACATTTCAAATAACTTCAGTTAGCCTTCATACTTTGCTATAAAGCTTTCAGGGTGTCTTAATTTACTAATATCCAACAATTTAAAACCATTTTTGAATAAAAATTCTAAAAAAAAAATGTTTTTCAAATTTTTCATGCAGCAAAATTTTGCGTTGAAAATGACCCATCCAAAACAGCTTTCGCACATGAAGTTTTTATTTCTGAACCGATTTTGAAAAGTAAGGTATTTTTATATACCACTAAAAATGTCTGTTTCACTGATATACAACTTATTTAGGTAGTAGATGAATTTTGTCTTAAAAGTCAAAAAAAACTTTGGATGAAACAACCGCCCCAAACAATAGTATCCATATGAGGTTTTTGGTTTCAATTGGTTTTAAACAAGGTCAGATGATACTGGAGAAATATTTAGTGTGTTTACACCCCAAAGGTGCGAACCTTGGTGACTTTATTGTTTTCAATAAAACCGAGTCTGCTACTTTTATTTCTTGTTTGTGTTTGTTGCTTCCAAGGGATCCACTTTTCAGCATTTATTTATAAGATATTTCTGAATTTTGCATTTTCTGTCCGCACGTCTTTGAATTTATTGCACCTCTTCTCAGACCCGATCCGCAAGCAAGCTCTTCGAGGGAGATTTTGTTTTATTGACTGGGCTACTCTCAAAAATAAAATCTTTTAATTCAACTCAAGTCTTTAATTCAATTCAATTTCATTATCTGCGTGAGCATTATCTCATCTCAATGCCCATCCCAGTATAGCAGTTTTCTTTCCTCATCAAAACGAATTATATTTTTGTTATTTCCAATAGAAACAAATGAGTTTACGTTAATTGGCTTTAATTGCGCAAAAAAAATGCAATAGCTACAACAACTGGAGACGTGGATGAAAGAGAAAATGAAAGGCCATTGCTCTTTTTACGTTTGTTTTGTGAGTGTGTTAAATTTCAATTAACATGAGTGATATCTTCAAGATTTGGTTGAACTGTGCACTTAAATGTTTCTCGTAAAGTTCAATACAAAACAGACTCTTCTTAAAAGAAGAGAAAACGCAAACAAAATCGCTGGCAAAACAGTTTGTATGTTTTTCGTAGTCAATGATGCTTGGCAGAACCGATGCTTGCTACAGATACAGATAGATAGGTTCAGGGTCACCACTGACGTTTTAAATAATATGATTGTGCAAAGATACGACATAGAAAGAAACGCTATGTTCTGTTTCTATGTTGCGTAATATCGTACCTGCTGTCATGATTGCAAATATTTAATGATAACAGTTAGGAGCATCTGCATGTTAATTCACTCATGTTTTTTTTTTAAATGTGCTTTGTCGAATGTGTATTGTACATGGGGTCTTCTGAGAAAGGTTTTGTTGGCACGTGCAATTGAAATTAGTCACAAACATATGAGATGAATTGAGTGAAATAGATGTTATGGCGCACCAACACAAAAACGGTTATATGGCAAAACAGGAATGAACATTCCAGGCTCACCCTCCATTACGTCATGTGATGCTATATTTGCGTTAAATTGCGTTTTATGCATAGAATGGATTTTCTCACATAAAATGTAAACTGATGTTTAAAAAGATTATGATAGCTGAGTTGCCGCCTAGTCCATGAACAAGATATACTACAGGTAATTCATATTTTAAGTCGACATGATAGATAACGAGCAAGATAAGCTTAGTTGAGCTTTTAACTGACAAGCAGCATACACTGTACATACACAAATTATACCTAAACATGCGTCAACAGATGGACAAGTAAGATGCTCAAATTAAAGTTTAAACATATCAGTTTAAATTGTTAGCCTCGGTCACCCGGCCTACGTATGATGCTTTGCTACAATATGCTACAGGGATTCAGAACCAAGTAAAACTTTGGTCAGACCGAGCATTTATAAATTGTCTGCAATGCACTTTCGGTTATCAATATTACCTAATCTATGGCACGAATAAAGGGAAAACACGAAAAAGCACTTCATCTCACCTGAAATTACAATATATCATAAATACTATATCAACACGTCATCCCATTCGAACGTGTTGAGCATTTTGTTGATAGAACGTGATAAATACATCCCCATCCATGTAAATATGTCTTCAGAAATATGAAGTATGACTTTATTAGACTTGACGGATGCATCGTCTATTTATGAATATGACTGACACAAGTGTATATGATACCTCCCCGTCTAAGAATAAATATTTTCTTCATGCAAGTCAGTCGCATAGTATGTTTGCAGTTTGCACATTGGAACATATGTCTTATTGAAATGGTTTGCACATAAACACAAAAAAACGTTTACTATCGTGTTACAGGTTACTATTTGCAATCAATATCCTCGTAGACTGAAACTGTTTCTTCTTTCTATCAGAACGACCGCGGGTTTAAATGCATGCAGTTGTATTTCTTTGCTTTGCTTTCCCTTAGCCTCGTCCGTCGGATGGGGACGTAAACCGTGCGGTCCCGTGTATCGGTTTATCCTCAGAACACGTTAAAGAACCATAGGAATCTATTCGATAATAAGCCACCTGTTATCTTCACCGCGTGCACGTCGCTGAGTGGGCACTGTCAGCAATCAAGTAAGGTGACCTACTGGGTCGACCCTTGCCAGCACCCACATAGACCACAGGTAGTGGGCTGCGGATCCGGTGTACTTGTAGTATAGCCGAGAGGTTATATGACGCAGTACTAAACGGAATGATTGCTGACTGACCGAGAGTGAAGATGTCTCCTTCGTCCCGCCAGCGTGGAACAGCGCCAGGAACAACTACACGGCTACGTGGGGAAGCCTGGCGGTGACCACGGGGCGAAGGAGTCAACAACCTGCGTACCTGTAGAGTATAGAACTATATTACGATAGTTGCTATAGCCTCCGGGGACGCAGGTTGCAGTTGGCGGGTGTGGCCCTCAAGGGGATCGTCCAGTAGCGTAGACAGCACCACCTAGATGTGGTCCAGATCCCCCACCTCACCGCCACAGCAAAACTACATAGAGCAGCAGCGACACAACACTACATACCTACAAGAGAAGCGACTACACTACACAGCAGCACCAGATCGACCTACATACTCATCTAGAAAAGTCCATACTCTATTGTGCCCATCGCGTCAGGGTTACATCGACGTGTTAGTTGGCGGACGGACTCTAAACCTTCGAACTACACACACACACACATTCGATAATAAGAGTAGGGCAGGTTCCCGGATTCCTATTTATCCTTCCCCTCTCTAAATAACCTATACTGTGTTGATGAGCCGTTAAACAACATTCAATTCAATTCAACAGTCGTGTCATAATGATTATACGCCAAAAAATGCGAATAGAATTGAATTAGTAGTGTGAAAAACCTCAATGGCAAATACAAATTAGATACGTGTGTGTTTCATAAAAATGAGGCGGTTATTGCCGGACCCTTTTCCGGCTATATATTTATCCCGGACTCAGAAAGTTGTACTGTGAATCAACGTCATTTTACGCAGTCGAATTGGTATACAGGCATGTTATGGGTCTTCTATTACTTGAATTACGTATCATTTTTAGGGATACAGTCTACAAATTATGATCTGCGCATGCTCTAAGAACTGGTTCTAACTGGTTTTTACTCAGCATATGTATATGGCCTATTATTCATCAAACTTCTGAGCACAAGAATCGGACTCGACTCAAAATCTCATTTTTTTTAATTCCAAATAAAACAAAAGCAAATTACTATATTTACTTACAGAAACTTACCCATACTTTTGTGTTGATAGGGTTTGCAAAATAAAATGAGATTTTGAGTCTCAGTCTGATTCTTGTTCTCAAAAAGGTGATGAATGTATGCCCAGAATACAGCTGGTTCCAAACAGGTATCGTCACTAATTATTGACTGATGTTAAAATTTATTAAAGGGACAAACGGTAATCTTGATATTTTAAAAACTCGCGGAGCCCCGTATGTTTGTCTACATAGCTCGCATTTGTTCAATAATTATTATAAGAATAATATAAAGGAAATTGTGTTTGAATATTACTAACTGTTTGTGTGTACGACTATATGTGTATCTCTCTTTGGTGTTGTCTGATTTTAAAATAAGCAATACCTCTTCAATCAATGAACAGAGTTGATGAAACTTTAACTGAAGCATCTTCTGAAGAGTGTGAATAGGTTTTCTCCACTGCTACTTATTCACATGAATTACTGATCAGATTTCAATAATAAAAACCATATAACATTAAACCCTTTCTTTTAATGTAAATGTACGTTGCTAAAAACTGAGATTACCTTCACAGACGCTAATCTTTCAATTGCTATTATATTATCATTAAGTTGTCTGTGTTTTTAACTATGATAATTTACCAATTCTGCATATTTTAACCATGATATTTTCCCAATTTCTCACATTCTAGTCATGAAATAACATTCTGTTTAGTAATCCATTATACATCATTGTACATACTATTTCAGATGCATATCATATAATTATTATAACATTATACAACACAGATGCCAACATTAAACACATTTTGCCTCATGATGACTAGTTTATTTAGTGCTCAAATATTCCATGATAAATGTGTTTTGATTGTTGACAATTACAAATTAAAAAAAATCTAACATCTACACACTGTTCGTTTTTTTTATCATATTCATTCCCTTATTGTTTTCTTATGTAACTGTTCTGACCGGCGTGTGATACTTTTTTATCACTGTTTGTGATACTTTGTATCACTGTTTTCTTGTGTGTTTATTATATCGCGCTGGTTTATAATTTAAGTCCACAGTACTGTTTCTTTCAAAGCAGGCCAAACCTGTTTAATATACGACACTAGAAGAAAAATGAGTTTACTTTCTGTTGGCATAAGTATTTTATCCGAATGATTAATAGTAAAAGTAATACGTTATTACAAAACCTGATTCATTTATTCATTCACAAAGGCTTACCCTATACACAGGTGCCGCAGATACGAATCTCCCCAGTCTAAATGGGCTTATCTGTTGTCTACTAGTACGTGCTAAATGCTGAAGGTAATGGTGCATAATCAAACAATTTACAATTTTCTAAATTTGGTTTCTATTTTTTGTTTTAGTCTCACGATGATCTCACACATATCTATGTATTACACGGGCTGCGGTGGTCGGGTGGAAAGTGCGGTGTAATTTGAATCCGGGTACGAACCCTTGATCCCTTGACCTGAAACCAAGGGTTTGATTCTCATCGGAGTGACTGGGTTTGTTTGGAATTTCCTCAGGAAGACACTTCCCTTAGACGTGTCCTTGCACGAGCATCGAGCACGTTAATTAAAATAACTATAGGAGTCAATTCGGTAGTAAGAGTAGAGCATGGTTCCTGGATGCAGATATATCCTTCCCCTCTGCCTAGGGCGACTCCAAATAACCCAGGATAATTTGTTGATGAGATGAGATGTTAAAGGGGTTGATGCACTATTTTAAAACAAGGTTTATTTTAAAGGTTCTGAAAAACTTGAAAAAAGCTGAAAGAATTATCAAAATGACATGAAAAATAAAGGAGATTTGACCTATTGAATGAAATAAAATATCGTATTCCCTCAAAACAGCACAAAGCTGCAGCACAAACCTGCTATTTAAACCTGCTATTTAAATGTATACGTGACCTGTGTAATAGTTTCAATTATGATAATCAAAGTGCATATCGGATGGAATCTTCTACAGTGGCATTTGATATGTTCGTTTTCACTCAAGTAATTGTAGTTTCTTTGCACCTACTTTCATGAACACACGTCTTTCTTAAGATATTCTTTAAAAAATGCATTCCACTTTAACAAACCGTATTTTTTAGATTGGGAAGTATTGCTCAATTGGGATTTGTGCTTAGATAAGAATGCAAAACATGAAAGGTCATATTCACCAGTTAATGGAAGTTCCATGCCCGTATCATGCCACTTTGGGATTTGGCGAATTGTATTGCCTTACAATGTACCAAACAAACGTATTACAAGAATGCGGAGATCTCAACGCAAGATATAAATACAAACAAATGTTTTATTGCATACCACCACCGGCAGTGCGGTTCAGTATAAGTGAATATTGGATGTCGTTATGTGATTTACCATCAGCAGGAACATTGCGTTGTTTAAGTACATATGACGATGCCGTATGAGGCGCCGTATTGCTTTTTAATACAATTCGGTGATATCACCTATTTGAATGAGTGATATCACTCATTCGAATAGGTGATATCACTGATTCAAATTTAAATGAGTGATATCACCTATTCAGATCAGTGATATCACATATTAGAATCAGTGATATCACTGATTCGAATAGGTGATATCACTGATTCAAAACGAAAGGGTGATATCACCTATTGAATGGGTGATACCTATTTGAATGAGTGATATCACTAATTCGAATAGGGGATAACCCCTCTTTAAAAAAGAATGGGATATTCAGTGATATCACCTATTTGACTGATTCGAATAGGTGATATCACTGATTCAAACTTAAATGAGTGATATCACCTATTCGAATCAGTGATATTACCTATTCGAATCGGTGATATCACTTATTCGAATAGGTGATATCACTCATTCAAAACGAAAGGGTTATATCACCCTTTCGTTTTAATCAGTGATATCACCTATTACGTTATACGTCCCTTTTATTATATATACTGAGCAAAAATATAAAAAGTTCCCCTTTTTCTTTCCTTTATTATATAGACAGCAAAACAGGAAATAATAAATGATGTATATACACTAATTAGATCGACCACGCACAATAGTCCAAACAAAATATTTTTTTGAAAAGTTCAGTACACACCTATTCGAGTAATCTCATTTTTTTCTTAAAACAAGCATTTTTATCAAAAACACATAAAATCTACAAACCTTACCTCAATTTGTCCAAGACAATATTTCGCTTTCGAAACAAAATCACAGAAAAACACAACACTGATTGTTTATGTAGCAGCTTTTGATTATCAAAATTAAGTCATCAAATTATCTCACGTTAAGGTTTCCAGAGTATTGCTTGGCATAATTTGAAACTGATTAAAGGAATATTTAGTACTCAGTGAAGTGAGCTTATATACATCAAAAAGTGGGGGTTGGGGTAGGGGGTGCAGCAGTACCACATCTTCTGGATCTGGCCCTGTAAGGGGCTAGGTTTGGTATGGTATATACCCCTTCCGCTCTGTGTGTGTGTGTGTGTGTGTGTGTGTGTGTGTGTGTGTGTATGTGTGTGGTTCTAAGGTGTATAGTCCCTCCGCCAACATACTCATTAAGCCTTACAGTATCTCACCGAGATGGGTACAATAGAGTCTAAACTTCCGCTGTGTGGGGGATGTGGATGGGGGTGGGGGGGAGGGGAGGGATTTCCGCATATATTGCTGCAAGAGCTGATGCGACCATAACATGAACGCCGGCCATAATCTGCCGATGACGAAAAAGCCCGCCAAATGTTGCAACAGAAGGCGATTGTGAGGGTCCTTCTAATTTGTTACACGGACCCTGGATGGGATCAGTCATTTATATAGAGTTTTCAATTGGTAATCGGTGATATCACTGATTCGAACAGGTGATATCACTCATTCAAAATGAGTGGGTGATATCACCTACTGAATGGGTGATATCACCTATTCGAATCAGTGATATCACCTATTCGAATGGGTGATATCACTCATTCGTTTTGAATAAGTGATATCACCGATTCGAATGAATGATATCACTGATTCGAATATGTGATATCACCCATTCAATAGGTGATATCACCCATTCAATAGGTGATATCACGCATTCAGAATGAATCGTATTAAAAATGGTATTTTTTTTTTCTTTCTTTCTAAGGTTTATAGTCCCTCTACCATCTGAGCCCCCGGGAAGAATCCCCCGTTGACTCGGCATTATGTTTGGACTAAATGGTATTAAAAAGTAATACGGCGCCCTATAATGCCGTCATATGAAGACAAGTTTGTTTGAACCATGATTTAGGTGATACATTTAAGGAAAAAGGATATTCTAAAGTTTGAGCATTTAAAAAATAGTTATTTAATTTGTTATTTCTTGACAAAGATCGATGGGCTTCAGGAGGTGAAACTTTGCCGGATTAGGTGCAGCACGGGCAGTCCACATGCGGTAGATGTTATTAACAATCCTTGCGCAGGCGTATTAAAACCAAATTTCGTTAAATTCTAATTATAAAAGTTAAATTAGATATTTCGTGGTTTTATACCCTTCATAATTGAACCTTTTCGCCTCTCACCGCTGCGGTTCCGAATCCCACTGGGTGCTCGACTTACGGATTACGGGAGGTATACAGTACTGGTTCTACCCAGGAAAGGTGGGTGGTCTGCCTCCAACACAAAAAATAATCGACCGTCGTATATAACCTTACATGTGTTGAAAATGACGTAAAACACCATACATACAAATTTAATTTAGATTGTGATTCATAAAAAACGTTGTCTCCGAACATTCTTATTCAATATACGCCCCAAAAAACAGCAGCAATATAACTAACAATTTACCGAAAACAGTTATCAGTTTGAAAGATATACCGAAAAGAGTCGTGAGTGTACAAAATATACCGAAACGAGTCATGAGTCTAAACGATATACCGAAAAGAGTCGTGAGTTTACCGAAATAATTACGATTTTACACGCTATACCGAAATAATCATATGTATACCCAAGAGTTTACACAAAATACCAAGCAGAATGACTACACAGTATTGTTCACACATAATGTATAGCAACTATGAGTGCCATTTCTGTGAATGACCATGTGGCCTTGGGTTATTTCTCTTCATTAACGCTATCGTTACTTCTAATAATTAAGACAAAGATCGCATCAGAAACATTATCCAATCACGGATAATAATTAACACGTGTTAAGCGGCAACAATTGCTCTCCATGTGGTCAACTGATAACATCCGGGCAATTAGCTTCAATTCGTTCGGGCTCGGCATCTGGTTCGGATATTTACGCAAGTAATCGGTAAATTACGTAACATCTTCGGATTTTGATGGCACCGGATCGTTTGAAGTTGTTGGTGAAGAAAACTATTGTTGAGATCAAAGCGATCTAGTGTTACAATTTCAACTGATAACATTGTTTCGTTTGAGGATTTGGATGTTTTATTGTTATTTCTCGTTACACATGTCTGAAACAATGACGTCATATTTTCAATCCTGGGAAAAGACAACTTAATTTTCAAATGTTGTTGCATTATCACACCAACATACGTGACATAAATATCACACATAAACTGAGCTTAAAATTGTTTGATTCCATTATAAAACCTATCATTTCATATACAATACAATATCTTTATTCAGCAATTAAACATACAACACATGTTTAAAGCCTACACAATTACATAAAAGTATGAAGATAGTGAGAACATATAACTCGGAGGTGTGGGGCCCAATTAAAATGAAATTAAGTAAACTTGATCAGTGTACACATATTGCTCAACTGTTTGATTCAAAACCTTATGATAAATTAGGTCTAAGGCATTGCAAATATGTTATGGGTGTTAATAATATAGCTGCAATCTAGCTGCAAGTTCAATTCAATTCATTGGCATAAAATCCAAATATAGGATTGTCACCAAGGACAATTACAGAACATATACAAAGACATAATGACACAAAGACAGTTTACTACCGTAGATAGTAGTGATAAGTGCTCCCTTCTACGACTATATTGTAACTTTTTTGATGCAGAGATTACCCCTATACTCATGCAATATGTTTATGATGCGTTTGATGCTAGGTCTACAGTAATTTAATTATTATATACACTGTTGCTTACTTAGCATATAGTACATGTTTAAGATATGTTAAAGACAGGATACACAATTGCTATCATATGATTTGATTTCCTTTTGTTCATTGTCATGTTCACATTGTTATGAATATTACGACAATAAAATATTCTATTCTAATTCATTATTTTTTGTTTGTACCATAGCTCGAATAGTTTTCCTTTGTTCCCGCTTATGATATACTTTCCATAAACCTGAAGACTCGTACAATAACTGCCGGTGTATTTCATCCCTGCTATATTTGACAGATTTGGCAGTTATAGCAAGGTGTACACAACGACATTTTTGTAAAAAAAAACATGCATAAGGTCTATGGTACAAAACATTTATGAAGACTCGTACAATAACTGCCGGTGTATTTCATCCCTGCTATATTTGACAGATTTGGCAGTTATAGCACAGTGTACACAACGACATTTTTGTAAAAAAAACATGCATAAGTTCTATGGGACAAAACATTTATGGCATTACTTTACTAGTATATGCGATTTATACGATTTCTCGAGAGCTGCATATATCAAGAGCGTATAAGTGTACACATTTAATTGCATTATTACAATAACCATAAACTGAAGGACGCAAACAATATGCATACTCGACACAATCATAAGAGACGTTATACACCATTACTTCTTGGATCTATCTCTGCCATCACGCATAGTCAGATCTTCTTCATATAAATAAGCATGCCCCTTAATAAACATGATACAATGATACATCTGCATTATGAAAACAATTACTGATCACATATTACTGATCTGCGGGGATGAACTTTATTTAATAGAACACAAAACTCAGTAATAAAATAATAACTACTGCTCCATGGGGATTATCATTTATAAAACAGTTTGCACGATAATAAACTCAGCATAATAAATAATATTAAACACGATACTAACCTCTGATAAATATCCCTCTAAAATCCATGATTATTTTCTGTAATTGTACGTTCTAACAACTAATATACAAGTGTAATCAAAAGTAAGGTTCACGACATATTTTCATACTTAAAAAGAAATGATGAACTGTATCACAGGCGAACATCCAAGAATAGAAATATTCTGAGGTTTTTTTCTAATTATTACTTAATGTCTTGAATTGCATTATTCCAAATACCGAATAAGTTGAATCCGTAATATTGTATTGAGACGAAATGATATTTAAAATTAAACAGTTAGTGTTGTTTAATATAACACTTGTGTATCGTTGAAATGCACTTCAAAGGACAACAATATCAGGTAACGGATAATTCCACGAGAAGAGAACAGGCCTACAGACTTAATAATAATGTTTCTGCTAATTTCCTTATATCTCCAGATCGCCGATTTAATCTACCTCTTGCTCTTGTATATCCCTCCGCTCAAATGTACACCATCCGGAGATTAGAGCGAGAGAGCGAATCAGTAGAGCGTATAGTAACTCTACGGTTCCGGGATTGTACCTACGCCAACTTGATTAACGGCGCTACTGCAGCAGACGACTTATGCCTGTAGCAAACGACTTACGTTCTCGCTGTGGTGGTAAGTAGGTCGTATTATAGCTGCTTTGTAGCTCATCACTTTATTATAATTAGCTCATCACTTTATTATAATATATATTTTTTACACTTTCTGAGAAAGTTGTGAAAGTATCGAAGCATCCATTAAGAGATGTCAAAAAGGTTGTAAGTACTTTGTTTCTCTCATTATTCAACTTATATACTTACAGCATTGATGATGGAAACATAATTATAAATGTCATATTTAAGTTTCTAAGATAGCTGTTAAAATATATAAATTTCACGCTTATAGTCAAGTATCAGAGAAGCCATTAGTTCAGTTGTTGGGATAAGTGGCAGGTGTGAGAAGGGAAGGCGTACTTTTGCACGGGTAACAGCCTGTGTTTTGCAACTTGTCAGGGTCAGAAGATGATCATCTAGCATAGGAGTAACTTACTGGGATTTTTCTTCATTTTTATTTTGTTAAGTTATTTTATTTTTCAACCTATTTAAACTCTAACCCTAACTCTGACGTGTGCCAAAATAACTGTCTGTAATCCGTGCCTACAAACGGACTGTAACACGTGCCAAATATCAGTTTCGGTGTAAGAGGTCATTGGTGTAGAGGGTAATACAGACGAGTTTCCCGGTTACAAATCTGTATTAATGTGTTATACTAGTTTGGTGTATA
Source organism: Cyrtodaria siliqua (assembly GCA_037043455.1). Classification (NCBI taxonomy): domain Eukaryota; kingdom Metazoa; phylum Mollusca; class Bivalvia; order Adapedonta; family Hiatellidae; genus Cyrtodaria; species Cyrtodaria siliqua. The sequence goes on along the minus strand of JAWPHD010010090.1, from coordinate 37,942 downwards.
CTTAAAGTAGCTATCCCGCCAACCACAATCAAATTTTACATCATATGTACACCGTTTCTAATATATAAAACTAACACATATTTTGAGAATCCAAACTCTGTAGACACAATATAAACGGCTTTAACCAGCCAGGCCAAACCCCAAAACTGGAGCGTCGAATTAAGAATTACTAACTCATAATTCATTGTACGCATATTTAAATACGGGTATTTTAAGAACCCGTCAATAAACCTTCACTTTTAATCGGCACATACACATTATTATATGACCTGAACACAAGGACAGAGTTTTGATAAACAGTTTAGTTGTGTAATTTTGCCGTTAGTTGCCAGGTTAGTTTCTTTAATATAAACTAGTATCAACTACATCAACTTCATTCAGTCATGAAGTGCAATGGATTATGTATGTTTTGTTTTTGAGTTTAAGAGATTTGGTTTAAAGCTAGACCATTGAACATTTAGACTTAATATAAGATAACTTTACCAAAAAAAAGAAACTGTAGGTTTATTTTAGATCTAGGCGTCAGGTCGCCCGTGATCCGAATTATGGCAGCCTTTGCTATATGTTCTCAAACATTGTAGATACCTTCAAATAAAGCATCTATAGGAAACACACGTCTTTTTCATATTTTATTTGAAATTTGAATAGTTAACATAAAGTTAATATTGTTTATGTATTGAATTGAAGACTTTATTTTAAGAGGGTAGCCCAGTTAGTAAAAATACTAATCTTCCCCGAGGCCCTCTTTACAAACCATCATAGTAAACAAAAACATATATACACGTTTATTGCAACACAACGATATTGACAATGGAAACAAAAGTGTTCACAAAAAATAAAAATCTATATTGTGATTCAATAACAATTTTAACGAAAACAATTTCAGCTATACAGTACTTTTTATCCACTTTATATAAATGTTTAAAAGATTTAACTGACGTGAAAGATAGTATATGTTCTGGGATTTCCTTCTAAATTACTGGCCCAGAGTAAGATATACTTCCTTTAAAAAGCTCCTTATTTGGCTTAGGAATCGTAAAGTTATTATCACAATGAAATCGCATATATATAACTCAAATATATCCAATATATAAGAATGAACGAGCTGCTTAGAAACTTTAAACATAAATTCAGTTTTATTAAGAACAATTCTTTGGTCAATTGTCATTGCATTTATAGTGTGCATTGCATCATTTAAACATGTATATTGAATATGACAAGTCAATTAATGTTTCCCTTCGTTGTATTTCCCCATATAATGTAGCTTATATTCTTTTTGTCGAAAACTTCTCGAGTTATATTAAAATGCTGATATGTAATTAAGGTGGTTAAGTTGTAATGTATGTTCTTTTGATACAGATTCCTTACCATACAAGTTACAAAGACGATGATACAGATTCCTCACCATACAAGTTACAAAGACGATGATACAGATTCCTCACCATACAAGTTACAAAGACGATGATACATATTCCTTACCATACAAGTTACAAAGACGATGATACAGATTCCTCACCATACAAGTTACAAAGACGATGATACAGATTCCTTACCTTACAAGTTACAAAGACGATGATACAGATTCATTACCATACAAGTTACAAAGACGATGATACAGATTCCTTACCATACAAGTTACAAAGACGATGATACAGATTCCTTACCATACAAGTTACAAAGACGATGGGAAAATACATCTATATTAAACATTAATCAAAACGAACTAAGAAAACGTCAACTAGAGCAGCTTCGCCGTTCTCAAAAAGCCATAAAGAGGCGATGAAAAATTTCATTTCACACCCCTGTAGCTATTTCACACCCCTGTAGCTATTTTCCCCGCCCTATTGCAAGTTAACGACTGTTTTTACAGTGCAACGTTTCTTTGAAATATATGATTTTGGTTAATAGAAGCATAAATTATGAAATAGTTAAATGTATGTTTATGATATAAAAACAACTACTGTTAATGTGTCATGTCCTTTGGAATTTTAAAATATAAATACATGTATATCAAAATCATCAGCGCAAAATCCTGCTTCCGAAACATTAAGACATGCTAAACGCTTAATCTAATACCAAAGGTTAATTCCTTATATAGACGATGCATGTCTTAATCTAATACCAAAGGTTAATTCCTTATATAGACGATGCACGTCTTAATCTAATACCAAAGGTTAATTCCTTATATAGACGATGCATGTCTTTTATAAATCTTTGAGGAACAAAAATCAAATCATTTCTTATTTAGAACATGTGTTTTCACTATTCTCTAATGAGTAATGTACAGAATAAATACAATAATAAAATCCTGATATTTTATTTGCTCAACACGATTTTCATAAATTCACGCATCTTTAAAGGGTATATAGTACCACAGATAAACAATCTTTATTATCTAGAGTTTTGAAAAACTTGGGAAAAAGTGACAGAATTATCGGATGATAAACAAAGAAGATATGACCATTTGATTGTTGTTCTAAAACGGATATTGGAGTCGCCATTTTTGAGAACTATGGCATCATGGTTCTAAATTACAATATATAGTATATTGATAGATATCATTTAGAGCAAAGAGAATCCATGGCAACGAATGCAAAATCCTGTACTGGCCCTATAATGCATTATCACACACACATTATTCATACAGTTGCTTTTATTTTTTCTCCTATAAATCAGTAAATTATCGTACTCATAACTACTCTATAATTATATGGTTTATTAGAACTATGATATCATTGCTCTCAAAATGGGGACTTCCATATCAGTTTCAACAGAACCTTCAAATGGTCATGTCTTCTTTGTTTATCATCCGATTTTGATCATTCTTTCACTATTTTCCAAGTTTTCCAAAACTCTCAATAATATAGAGTGTTTGGCTGTGGGTGTACATCCCCTTAATCCGATTTAATCATCTTCATAACTGGTAGGAACTAAAACAATGTAGATCTAGCGCATTGGTTGTTGTTGTTTTTTTGTTGTTTTTTTGTTTGTTTGTTTTATTTGTAGAATTTCAGCATTATTATTTTTTATAGCTAGACTTTTCTCTGTTTGATTCCAATACTCTACGCGACTTAACGAGGAGCGGAATCCAGAACGGGGCTGGATAATCGTAACACGTGCTTAACACCCGCCATTTTTATTGTTTTAAGTGGCATGTGTGGAGCAGAAGGCACATTGTTCATTCTTAATTTTTGACGAGACCACTTAGTAAGGACATCTGGACATGGTTTTGGACGCCATATTGCAAAATCAGAAACACGACAGTAACAAAACCACAGGCTCGAGTCGTTGAACTTTCTGATTTTTTACTGGGTCTCACTTTTGGAAAACTATATGTTTTTTGATGAGATTTTTTTGAGGACAACGAAACATGAAAGGAACATTTAGCGATGCCGCATATTTTTGATGCTACGAACATCTTACTTTTATAACATTTCGACGATTTTGTGGGATACATACATGAACTCTTTCATCATCAAACCGAAAGTTACACACGAACGGTCCAAATGCCTGTTCTGGTCAGACTGCACGGTCCATGAACTTTCGTATGGCCCTCAGCACTTTGCACTATAATGCGTAAACTTAAATCTATTATTAAGTACAATGGCGGAATTTGCTGAATGGTGATGCATTGTGGTATAGCGTGATGCATTTCCGGTTTTATGCACAGCATACTACACTGGATGTCCCACTTACTATAGGATAAATCAGAAACTGTATATATCCATTTACAGTTTCTGGGTACATTAAAAAAAAAGACAGCTTACTTTTAGGTATGATAGCCGTATCCAGCGTTGCAATTATTTATTTTTTAAAATACCTAAACAAAGAAGTAGTAGTTACAAAACGAAAAATATTTTTAAACAAATCAGGCAATGGCATGTTTATGTTACCTTCTGTTTTTGCTAAACATTTAACTGTATAGAATTTGTCATTTTTCATAACATACGTCTACAACTGGTCTCGAATTAAAGATAATAATAACCTTGCTACATTCACTCTGTCTTAAATATGAGGCGAGGAAATTGAAAACGAAATTTTGCGGTCAGTTCTCGTGACATGCGATATTATGAGATTGAGTAACTGTCCAATTTGTACTTCTTAGATCCGATCAGCGTGATTCAGATGACGATGACGCAAGATGGCGAACACGTTTTCAATGCGTCAGCATACGCAGTTAACATGGTGTGATCAACATTGAATACATTGCAAAAAAACAACGTCTCTCCTTGTTAAGTTTACAGGATGTTTACACTTGTAAACTATGGTTGAAAATACGTTTAGTGCACGTCCCTGCACGTGTAAATGAATATAATTAACCACACTCATTTTTATATCTTAAATGAGTTTGTCCCCGCGCAAACTTTATATTATGACACGTGTTCTCTTTGATATTAACTACATTTAATATTCGCATCATTTTCCAGTCAGGATAAATGCCTCTTAATTGAAATAAACATGTGGTACGTATTTTTTAAATATATAAAATGAAACGGTATCTACATTCCTCATAGGCGAAATGTTTTCGGGGTGTACACTTTTGCGGCCTGAAAATAACGCCCCACAAATGGTTATTATTTATATACAATTATGATTACATTCAAATGCGTAAATATCATCATTATCACAGCAAGAACTGTACAATTGAAAGACAGAATACAGATGTGTATATCCGAGTTTTCCATTGTAAACGGAAAAAGAAAGAAAAGAGTACGCTCCCTAATCAGTCGACGCTTTTGTTGTTGTTGTTTTTGTTTGTTTTTTGTTTTGCGTACGTGCGTGCGTGCGTGTATGTGTTTTAAAACAGCGTTAAATGGGGAACATCCGGCTTTTCTTGGGAGATTAGGGGTTTGGCTTAAAACTGACAAATAAAACTGACTCCTTACATTCTTCACATTAATATATGCTATCCTAGGTTACGCACCAGGGTTAATTTATGCAATTTAAGCCCTTATTCATTCAAAAGCTATGGTGAATTCAAATTAAAGACATTGTCAACACTGTGCCATCACCAGATTTTGATTCATATGGCATTTTTATCATGAATTGGAGGATCTTTAAAATTTTAGATTTCTTAAGAAAAAGCCTGATGTACCCACTTTAAAGATATGACCGATGCAAATGAGAGTACACTATCATATGCGATGCCTATACGACTGATCATTTGACCAGTAATTACCTTGTTAACTAATTGTTCAGTGTGTTATTCAAACAGAAAAACACACGCCGACAAAACATTATTTAAATAACTGTATTTTTCCTTGCCAATGTTTTATTATTTACATGATTTATATTATTTCTATATGCAAAAATAACACTAGTATGTATATTTTTAATATGTGATTTCCATCTATCTTCCAATTTTTAATTTTCATGGTCACGATATTTGGCCTAACCATTGGATGCTTTTCAAAAGCAGCCAACATATTTGTACAGTAAATTCCCTCGTTCTTTTTCTCAAAATTAAACCTTCCCATTTGCACGTGTCCTTTACTGCTTGCTATATGTTACTAAAGTTTCAAACCACATTAAGCACGTGACTGAACAGCGGTAACGCTCATTTGAAGTGTTAGTGCATGTCTTAAGGACTATTAACCGAAGTGGAAAAGCTTCAAAAGGTGTAAAATCAGCTACTATGGCATACTTGTACATAGTGGCCTTCCACTTTTAGAAACATATAGTGTCTGCGGTGGTTAAGTAATAGAGACAGAGCTTTGGGGAGGTAACGCGGAGTTTGTAGTTAAGCGTTCGACATTCTTTAGCGATATGGATAAGTATGAACCTTAACCCTAACACTAAATGTTCAAGCCTACACCTAAAATGTATGTTGATTGGGTCTTAGGTCATCCTACGAAGTGCAGTCTAAAATAGTTTATTACAATACTCAATATTGATTGGTTATTGAGGTTTTAAAATGCCTATCGTGACCCCTGACGTCAAGTCCTTCAACCGTAAGGACATCATTTTATAGGATCATTACAATGTAAGTTGTGAGAATTTGTATGTATTATGTTCAGTCTCTCGAAAATGTGTGGTATTAAATACATAAAAATCCATGTCAGGTAAGAAATAAAATATTTCCAGCGGGGTTTTATTGTGCGAGATCAAAACCTGGTGTTTGGGACATATCGAAACTGCGGTGCTACGACCCTTGGTATCAATGATCTTCAAGTCCCGCAGACCAGGGACAATATAAACCGTCCGATGGAAATAAGTTGATATATATATATACCTTAAGAGAACTGGACACTATATACACTACTTTCTGTCAAACTTCTTTAATTTGCGTTAATAAGAATAAAGTACCAGGGATTTTCCTCAACTTTATTTACAAAAACGTCAACAAATAAATCATATCTAAAGATATGTTTTTTGACACGGCATTTGCAGTTACTGCATTGATGTTACTGCGTTTACACTTGACCCTACAATGACTCCATTGACCCTACAGTGACTACATTGACCCAACAGTGACTACGTTGACCATACAGTGACTACGTTGACCCTACAGTGACTACGTTGACCATAGATTGACTACGTTGAACCTACAGTGTCTACATTGACCCTACATTGACTACATTGACACTACAGTGACTACATTGACCTACATTGACTACATTGGCCCTACAGTGATTACATTGACCCTACAGTGACTAAGTTGACTGCGTTAGTTACAGCAGCGCGATGACCCTACAGTTACTGAGCGATATGCGCGTTGACCCTACAGTTACTGAGCGATATGCGCGTTGACCCTACAGTTACTGAGCGATATGCGCGTTGACCCTACAGTTACTGAGCGATATGCGCGTTGACCCTACAGTTACGGCGTTGACCCTACAGTTACTGCGCGTTGACCCTACAGTTAGTGATCAACAAATACCAATACAGTATTCAAACTGCCAGAATACTTAGAAAACAATTAAGTAGAGAAGTAGAAGACAGTGATATATAAACAAAATTGCTATCGAAATTGTTTAACAAATTACCTGGCTATATCTGGTCACGCAAAAAATGTAATTTTGAAATATTAGGCATTCGGTCACGCAAAGAAAGTAATTTTGAAATATTAGGCATTCGGTCAAGCAAAGAAAATAATTTTGAAATATTAAGCATTCGTTAAATGACATTCACCAGCGAAGCTACCAAATTAGTTCTCTTTCATACTTCTGCAGCTCTGTGTAAATACCAAACTGGAATTTTCCATTTCCACAATATTCGCTGCTATTATCGTAAAAATTAACATGTGTGTCTGGTAGAAATTAACTAGGATCGTTTTCGTTCGAAATGCATTCATTCTTAAATGTTTATAAACATGCTAATTACAACCTCGATGCAGGTTTCAGTTCCCAACTCGGCTAAGTGTTTCACAAATTTCTGACTAATAGCGGAAAATTGGAATAACCTTCGCCCGTCGAAAAAAGGCAAGGTTTTGTGTAAACGTAATGTGGAGTGAGTACGCATGTATGTTTTACCTGACTCAAAGACGTTTTTGTCGCAAGCAGCTGCGCAGACTATTTTTATGTTAGAGAACTAAATTTACATTTACTAAAATACCGTGCTCTTACTTGTGATGAATGGCGATATTAAAAAAACATTTCTTTTTGGCAATTAATGCTAATATCAATCATGGTTATTATATTTTGTTGAATGTTCTCGGAATGTTTCTTGAAGAACATGTGTGTTTGTAGAGTGGGACGAGAGCGTTTTTTATCAATTGCTGCGCATTAACAAATACAAACTGCTTGTGCTCGTGAAACTTTTTTCATTCGATTTAATAACTTCCTTTTTTTTTTGGAGCATATTTCTTCTGTTTCATTAGAACAAGCTAAAAACTTAAAGGCGGAAATAGATTAGATAACGATTGTCTGAAAAAATATTACTCATGGAGCTACCCTCGTGAAAAAAGCAAGAGCCTTTAAATACATTCTGTAAACTCTGATATCATGATAGTGTTATGAAAGAAGTTGCCATCGCTCGGCATGTTTTCAACTTCTGCTGCTTTTATCAAACATCAGCTTGTCCGACTTGGCCAGAAGCGAAATATTGAAGCGAAAACTGATCTAATCAACATTTATGAAAACAAACACAAATTTGAAGATATTGATAACACTTTTCGGCATGAGTTCATAACTATTATGACAACCCCAACAGTTTTTACTTCTTCGTCTTGACTTCCAATTTATATTTAGATCGGCATTTTATTAAAATAAGCTGTTAGGCAATAATTAAAATTATGTTTGTTTGCCCGAAAGCGACCGGTACAGAAAAAATCGGCCAGACTATAAACTTTATTTTCCAGTAAATTATTATTATTATTATTATTATTATTATTACTATTATTTTGGTTTACCAATTGTTTTAGATAGGAATTTTATGTACAGAGTTAAGATTGCAATACACACACCCAGTCTCTAATAAGTACAAACAGAGGTGTTTTAAGTCCAAACAGTTAAGCATTCAACTGCATTCACGAATGAACCTGACATACAGGTAATATGCATCCAAATAACACAGGAAGTGTTTTTCCTGAACTGGAACATGACGTTTTTTTCCTGAACTGGAACATGACGTGTTTTTCCTGAACTGGAACATGACGTGTTTTTCCTGAACTGGAACATGACGTGTTTTTCCTGAACTGGAACATGAAATGTTTTTCCTGAACTGGAACATGACGTGTTTTTCCTGAACTGGAACATGAAGTGTTTTTTCTGAAGATACCTGCAGCAGTAATGTACATTCAACATGGTGTGGATGTCACCCCTGGTGACCACATACATTTTTTTTTTTTTTTTTTTTTTTTTTAAATAAAAGTCATTTCAATTAGGACACTTACTTGGCTAACATTTTGGGTTAATTAAAATATTTCTGCACTGAATGTCCATCTGGGAAAAATCTGGGAAAACCCCATAGGTAGTATTCACCTCCTTGCAAAATGTACTGTGACACCGTTTGAGATGTTTAGGTTTATCACCACTAATTACATGTAAGCCTCCGAGGTGTAGGTTTATCACCGCTAATAACATGTAAGCCTCCGAGGTGTAGTCGAATGCAGTTCCTATAATAAAAGTAATCCCTCTTTTTTTGATGAAAACGGTCATTATAAGTAGGGGAAAACTGCCCATTTCTATTCGATTGTGTGGTTGTATGTATAAGAAGTGTAGTAATAAGTTTTACTGGATCACTGATGAACATTTTCGAAATTTCGACTCTATGCTTACACTTTGTGAGCAATGAAAACAGTCAATCAATGAAAACAGATGTACCCTTGACCTGTTTAGTAAACAAACAAGAACTTTCTTACATGTCTTGTGACCCCACCTTTTCTGGTGATTTTTCAAGTGGAAAATTAGTTTTCTATATGAACATTACACTGTTGCATTATCCATACTTGAGTTGAATTTGCAGCAAATCATTAATATGTGACACTTTAACATTGGTGTCTATGGGGAAAATAATTAGTGGTATAATACCTTCATGTTCGGGTGATACCGTCTAAAACGGCCCGGATGACTATGCATTCTATGTAAAATTTGACACTTCTTGGATTGTTTTCAACAATAATGGAGGTTTGTATAGTCTCTATCATCCAGACACACTCAAGCGTTTGGACTTCTTTGAGAGAAGTCTCGCGAGAGGTCTGGATGATCGAGATTAAGGTTTGTACTGTCTAAGCAGTGCATAACAGTTCTATTTATTCAAAACTGCTATAATGCAGGCCTATGAGGGTGGACTTAGATACATATTCCCTACAAGGAAGGAATAAAATGAAATTTCCTACCCATCTGAAAAATCTAAGGACTGGTTTAGGCAAACGAGATATTGTACACAAAATTAAATATAAAAGGAATGCATAGTTCCGACCCGTCGGTCAAATCCATACACATACCTGTAAGAGCCAGCTGACCAATGCTGTCTCTTACCTAAGAATCTTATCAGACATAGATTACACTATGCAGCTATATTTGTAGGACACTATGCAGCTGTATTTGTAGGGCATTTGTTGATTTGCATATATAGTTTATATTAATACCATATCATCCCTTATTTGTAAATAGTTTTAGTTTTATCTTTATATATTTACATCAATTTTTAATTACTACTTCATTTCTTCATCATTCATCAGTTTTTGCGCACAATATGACCTATTTATGTGTCGACGTGCCGTAAAACACCATTCATTAATTCATTCATTCATTCAGTCTAACTGTCCCTATGTTTTCATAGAGAACATATAGTAATGCTACACAACAATACGTTTAAACGTTCAGTTTTGCTAACATTTGGAATAGTTGTTAAAAGACATTTGAAATGTTAATTAAGAAAGAATTTCATTTGCAAATGAAGTGGGTGGAGCTAAAAGCAAGGAACTAAGTATTCTAGCACTCATTCACCGTCAATATTTTAGAAAACACAGAAGCTCCAAACCCCATTTTTTTGCCTACGTTTAGACCTGTATGCTTGTCAATGTTGATGTATAATCTACAAAATAAACACATCTTATAAACGGTGTAAGGATTCCGACTGATTATTGTTGCTTCTCGGAGTAATATAATTTGACATCGATGGAATAAAGCCAGATACAATACTCATAGACGATGTTTTAAAGGAACACTTTACATCGTGCAGTATTTATAAAGCATTACAATTAGAACCTCGAGTTATGCTTGCATAAACCTACTTAAGAGGTAATGCAATTTGGTAGTCTTCAAATATGTCTTCGTTAATCTCTCACTTGTTGTATTATATTATTTGTGAACTTGATATAAGCAACAATTGGTAATAGATAGATAGATAAAATATAGATAGATACTTTTTTTTATTGACTTAAACTATTACAGTTTTTCATCATAACAAATATATGACAATTATAATATACACACACGTGACAGATTTTAACATTGCATATACACAAAATAATCATGACGTTTTGCTTTGCTTCTTACATATTTTAAAAAAAAAATACGCATATTAATATGGTATGTCAACGATAAACGAGGATGTTCTGAAATAAGATATCTAGTCTGTTAAATTGGATGTAGAAAGCCTTAGTATAAGCGTATCCGAAATAAATTTACTTAAACTAAGAATAATATTTTTGTTTAATGTCTGCAACAGTTCCACAAATTTTAAACATGCTTGGTCTAGTTGTGTAATATTTAGGAATGTATTTGTTTCTAATGTTAGAGTAAGCAGTACAGATCAAAATAAAATGGTACTCGTCTTCAATATCGTTAGTGTTACAAATTTCGCACACTCTTTCGTTTGTCTCTGTTCTCCCTCTTGAATATCTCCCAGTTTCTATTTTTAAACAATGAGTGAATAATATGTTTTTTGTTTTTTTACTGTTCAAACAATTATTAATAATGATTTGAAGATATGCAAGATAAGTAGAAATACTTAAGGGACGCCGTGAGTTAAAAAAAAAACACACACTCAAGCTTGCCGTGTGCCCCTTTACAACCTGCTTACATATCAGATACCGGTAGAACAATAACACATATAGTATTGTTTTGTATTATAGTTAAGCAGCAATACCAGTCCCCTACCAAAATGCATATGTAAGTATACAGGGGTGGGTGGGGTGGTAGGCGCGTGTGGACCAAAGGTAAATATGTGTCAGCGTGCAAAGGGTCATTGTTCTAGTAAAGGTCAACGAACCATAAAATGCAAGCGATATATGCACTCTTGCATGATGCCAAAAATAATTAAAGGCTGTCCATGCAATAATGCGCACCAAAACTGCATTCATAATCTCAGAGTTGAACAACGTGAAATTCACCAGACGAAACGAAGTGACAACATGAGAAACCACACACTTTTGTATCTTTGCTGGATGATTCACACACTCTGCTAATGCTAAACATGTAGGAGCTGAGGTAACAAAGGGTAAAATAAACAACAAAGGGACATAACTCTGTCAAAACCGCGACGATATGAGCCACTTCGCTTTAAAACGTCATTTTCCTAAACGTTTTAAGAACACATTTGGTTACTAAGTGATATGTAGTAGTTACTGAGGAGTTGCAGTCACAAGATTTTACATGAATTCAGCTGAAAATGCCACATTTAATGAAATATATAAGGGGCCATAACTCAGGTAAAAATCAATGACTCGTAAAACACTAGCAATAATAGCATGATTACAAATGAGAGAAATGATACCGAAGCCTGTTTAACTAATAAACCAATTTTATTATTTTAGCAGTTGCAGTCACACGATTTTACATGAATTCAATTAAATACGTTTAACTAAGTATGCAGGGGTCACAACTCAATTCACACAGAAATACTGGCGAATGGCGGCGATATGATCAGACTACACCAATTACCAACCAATCAGCGGGCAGGGAAAAAGTTCCAGGTAAATTCGGACCTATTACACAGAATCTCTTAATTTTGATTGGTTGTCAAGGTAAACAAACCAAAAATCTCGCTAAAAAATTAAAATTCAACTTTTGAAGAGTACTTATAAAGGTTAAATCATACATTTGTGCAATGCATTCATAATGTGTTGCATAATCAAAGAAAGAAGTATAGTTTACATTTTCCTCATGTTTCTACATGCAAGTAGGTGGGTCAGCACCATCCGACCCAAACAGCTTTTTCAAAACATACTATTCTGTATATTTTTTTGATAAAACTAAGATAGGTCTTTCAAAACAAGTTATAAAAATATAGCTTCCTATATTAGGGAACTCAGTACAGAGCTTAGAGCTATAAGGTAGGCCTATGGAAAATAAATTGGTGTAGTATGACCATATACACATTTACACATTATTGTAATAATACCCTTTAAAGTCCCTCTCCCGCCATCAACAGCTAATGTTACAACAGATGTACACCGTTTTTTAACCTACTGAAGACGACGACGTATGTATATAACTTACATATTTTGGAAATCCAAACTCTATAGACACAATATAAACGGCTTTAACGAGCCAGGGTATATCCGATAACAGGAGTTTCGAATTTAACAACTCACAATTACTTTTACGTATAAACCTATACTTTTAATCGGCACTTACACATTATTACATGACCTGTACACCCGGATGGAGTTTTGATAAACGGTAACTTTGCCGTTACTTGCCGTTATTTGGCGTGTTAGTTTTTTAAGTCTGTAATAGTTCTAACAAGTTGCGGTTACCGGATTTTATTCAACTTTAATAAGGTAGAAGGAGGTCATAATTCTGGCACGCGTCAATAAACATTAACCTGCCACGGACATGTGCATTTACACACGTCAATAAACATTAACCTGCCACGGACATGTGCATTTACACACGTCAATAAACATTAACATGCCACGGACATGTGCATTTACACACGTCAATAAACATTAACATGCCATGGACATGTGCATTTACACACGTTAATAAACATTACCTGCCACGGACATGTGCATTTACACACGTCAATAAACATTAACCTGCCACGGACATGTGCATTTACACACCTCAATAAACATTAACATGCCACGGACATGTGCATTTACACACGTCAATAAACATTAACATGCCATGGACATGTGCATTTACACACGTGTGGTGTAGAGTACATTTATCCATGTTATTATATTTATCCATGTAATTGTTTGCTTTGTGTGCATGTTTGTGGACGGCTGAGTTCTGTGAATGTAGAGTATATTTATCCATGTAATTGTTTGTTTTGCGTGCATGTTTGTGGATGGCTGAGTTCTGTGAATGTAGAGTATATTTATTCATGTAATTGTTTGTTTTGCGTGCATGTTTGTGGACGGCTGAGTTCTGTGAATATCCATGTAATTGTTTGTTTTGATGCATGTTTGTGGACGGCTGAGTTCTGTGAAGGTAGAGTATATTTATCCATGTAATTGTTTGTTTTGAGTGCATGTTTGTGGACGGCTGAGTTCTGTGAAGGTAGAGTATATTTATCCATGTAATTGTTTGTTTTGCGTGCATGTTTGTGGACGGCTGAGTTCTGTGAATATCCATGTAATTGTTTGATTTGAGTGCATGTTTGTGGACGGCTGAGTTCTGTGAATGTAGAGTATATTTATCCATGTTTTTGTTTGTTTTGAGTGCATGTTTGTGGACGGCTGAGTTCTGTGAATTTAGAGTATATTTATCCATGTAATTGTTTGTTTTGAGTGCATGTTTGTGGACGGCTGAGTTCTGTGAATGTAGAGTATATTTATCCATGTAATTGTTTGTTTTGTGTGCATGTTTGTGGACGAATGAGTTCTGTGAATGTAGAGTATATTTATCCATGTAATTGTTTGTTTTGAGTGCATGTTTGTGGACGGCTGAGTTCTGTGAATGTAGAGTATATTTATCCATGTAATTGTTTGATTTGAGTGCATGTTTGTGGACGGCTGAGTTCTGTGAATGTAGAGTATATTTATCCATGTAATTGTTTGTTTTGAGTGCATGTTTGTGGACGGATGAGTTCTGTGAAGGTAGAGTATATTTATCCATGTAATTGTTTGTTTTGAGTGCATGTTTGTGGACGGCTGAGTTCTGTGAATATCCATGTAATTGTTTGATTTGAGTGCATGTTTGTGGACGGCTGAGTTCTGTGAATGTAGAGTATATTTATCCATGTAATTGTTTGTTTTGAGTGCATGTTTGTGGACGGATGAGTTCTGTGAATGTAGAGTATATTTATCCATGTAATTGTTTGTTTTGAGTGCATGTTTGTGGACGGCTGAGTTCTGTGAATGTAGAGTATATTTATCCATGTAATTGTTTGTTTTGAGTGCATGTTTGTGGACGGCTGAGTTCTGTGAATGTAGAGTATATTTATCCATGTAATTGTTTGTTTTGAGTGCATGTTTGTGGACGGTGGTCGAAGAAGAAAGAATGCAACATAACAATAGCTCACATGGGTCGTAAGCACTACGGTTTTGGTTAACTAATATAAAATCTTAACGCTAATGAAGATGTGAGTTCCAGGAAACATACATTATACTTATGCTTCTACGCCTTTTTCCTCCTTAATCCTAAATCATTCTCACACGCTGCGAAAGAAGACATTTTTTACTATCATTGCAAATGAACTAGAAAGTTGAGGGTTTATTTAGCACTTCACCCCGTGATATATTTCTTCTTGTAGCGATCATACTCTAGATGTATTGTTTTTGCAGATGATACGCCATCACCTTGGACATCAATCTTAAGTGTCAATTTGTTATTTATAACTTCATATAACTTCATATATATTGTATATAACAATTAGTAATACATGATTTGCAGTGTATACTTTCATTTAAATTACTTTTCTTTTAATGAGCCTTGTTTATATTGGCGGAAGAATCTGTTTTGTTTCAAGCCAACCGCCTGTTTTAAAGTTACCATAAACTCTCTGGGAACCAAAACATTATTAACCGTCAGAAGCTGCCTCAACATACGACATTCATTTTTTCAAATGTCGTTCAGTAAGACATACAACATTCGACATACGACATTCAAAAACATCCATCAAAGTGGATGTCGTTTCATTCGACTTACAACATTCGACATACAACATTCAAAAAAACAACATTCAAGGTGAATGTCGTTTCACGTGACATACGACATTCGACATACAACATTCGACATACGACATCCGACATACAACATTCAACATTCGACAAACATCAGTTTTAAAGTGAATTTCATTTCACGCGACAAACAACATTCAACTTTCGACAAACATCAGTTTTAAAGTGAATGTCGTTTCACGCGACACACATCATTTGACAAAAATCATTCGACATACAACATTCGACATACAACATTTAAGATTCAATATTTTACATACAACATTCAATATACAACATTTAACACTTTGAAGGATGTTTTTGAATGTCGTATGTCGAAGGTAATGTCGAATGTTGTATGTCACGTGAACAACATTCTCCTTCTTAAAATGATGTTTGTTGAATGTCGAATGTTGTATGTCGAATGTTACATATATCGAATGTTTAAGTCGCGTGAAACGACATTCACCTTGAATGTTGTTTTCGTATGTTGAATGTTGCATGTCGAATGTTGTATGTCGCGTGAATGACATTCACTTTAAAACTGATGTTTGTCGAATGTCGAATGTTATATATCGAATGATGTATTTCGAATGTTGTATGTGTCGCGTGAACGACATTCTCTTTAAAACTGATGTTTGTCAAATGTTGAATGTTGTATGTCGTATATCGAATGTGGTATGTCGAATGTTGTATGTCGAATGTTGTATGTCGCGTGAAACGACATTCACTGTGAATTAATTTTTTTGAATATCGAATGTTGTATGTCGAATGTTGTATGTCGCGTGAAACGACATTCATTTTGAAGGATGTTTTTGAATGTCGTATGTCGAATGTTTATGTCAAATGTTGTATGTCGAATGTTGTATGTCTTACTTGAGGGCCTCGTGATAGATTGACTAGTTTCAAATGAGTTCTCTCGTTAAATAAAGTCTTTATTATTATTATTACTGAACGACATTTAAAAAAATGAATGTCGTATGTTGAGCCAACTTCACGCAGCTTCTTAAAAGTATTGTATTATGTCCGTCTTTTCAAGGTTTTTCTGTCATGCGTCATTTATTTTAAGTTTTTTGGAGAAATTATATATTAACCAATTAAACTGACACACGCAAAAACAATATGCATAATTCTTGATTTGGACGTTTCCAATCATTCGGCCGACCATAAAACATTGCTGGTTTGCTGTTTCCCTACCTACCCATGAAAAAGGGCTCTGCCCAAAACTTTTTATAGCAATTGTTTAATATTATTTTTTATTGTTGCTATCTTCAGTATATTTTTCTTTAATTTCTTAAGGCGTTTATTGTCCTTGGCAAAACAAAATTCACCTACCTACCCATTTATGAAATCCTGGGTCGGGAAACAGCAAACAAATATTTTTTTAAGGACGACCTAATAATGAAATAATTAAAGACGGAATTCAAATATGCATACCTCATGGTATAGACCTTTCTATACATTCGGCTGATAATAATGAAATATGACATTCAAGATGCTAAACTAAATGCAACTACATGTAGAAGAAATGCAGAAACTTTCATTCGACATTTATACATACTGTAAACGATAAATTCTTAAGACGCCATCACCAAAATACTCGCATGAATGTACGATTAATCGTAGATATAGAAGGTAGGTACATGGTTAATCGTGTAAGTCGGTGCTTGAAAGAACGTACTATGTTCGACCTTTGACTTTATCGTCAAAAAAAACTTATCAAAGGTAAACTCCACGTCACACTGGATTGGCAATCAGACGAACGCTCATCATTATCGCCTTTTAGAATATCATGACGGTTCCAGCTGAAGACATGTTTGACGTTTATGTGCAGTCTATCCTGCCTCGGTAATGCGATGTCCGGCTCTATACACACATATAATATATGCAACTACTGTTTACAGGCAAATTGTTGGTATCCCAATGCGTACAAACTGTTCACCTCTTTTTGTATCGCTATGCAAGCGATTCCTTGTTGCATCTTTCACCAGATAATCAAGCATATCAAATCCTTTAATTACACCTCTTGCTATCCGGATGATATACTAAACATTGGCAACCTTTTCACTTCAACTATGGTAAAAAACATGTAACTTTAGAACTTCAACTTAACAAAGCTAATATGTCTGATAATATGTCGGATATTGTCGTTTCTTTTTTCGAATTGAAAATGGAGAAATAATAAACAAAATTTTAAGACAAGAGAAATTATTTCAATTTGAAATCGCTAATTACAATGTATACCTACAAAACGGGGGTGTTCCCCGAGCAGCATCTTATGCGGTGTATGTTTATCAATTCACTCGTTGGTTTCGGGAGCTTGTAGTCGAGTTGATTACTTTACCATTCGTAACATTTTTATAACAAAAAAAGATAATCCATCAGGGCTACCGGTATCATAAACTACACGAAATCTTTTAAAATTTGATTATCTAAGCACTGATCTACTTTTAAAATGATAAAAGTAATTTAAGAAACACAACATAACTTCTTTGATTACAAACGTCATAAGATCAGGCTATCGCCTTTTTCATTCAATCTTTATCAAACGTTTTAGAACATTTATCAAAAGAGGTTATAACCCTACCATTTTGCAACGCACTGCATGTTTAGTGGATGACTCATTTACTGTATGTAGCTACGCTTTCCTCTTTGATTGTGAGATGACACGACATATTGCGGACCCTATGATGACGTCCAACTAAATATATATAAGGAAGGTAAGTTTAATGTTTGTCTTTAAACTTGTTTTGTCATGCTCTTAAATGTGTATTCTATTGTTACGATGGCTTATGCTAAGTCAATGAGTACTATCTTTGTGACTTTCTAGGTTTTTGTTCTTTTATATTCATATATACATGATCATCTTTGTGTCTTACAGTATGTTGCTGTTGTTTTTTAGAGAATACAACCTGACGGGATTCCCTTATTTACACTGTCTTGCTCAACTGGAGTGATAATAATGTAAATGAGGTTTGGTGAACCATAGAACATGACTTAGACCCACAGCGGACATTTTGCTTGATAAGGCGGTACCAATATACTCACTGTCATCAATCCTTTTATGTTTGTGGTGTTACATCATTTGCTTCTATTTTTCTATGTCATTGTTTGCTTTGAATGCGTGTTATTTCTGTTTATTACCTGTTTTTCGATGTTTGTATTTATTCTTATTGCAAGTAATGCATTGACTGGCTAATACATTTCCCGATACTCAATCCTCCTCCAGCATTGTGGCTAATCTCACGAGACTACAGATTTTTCCTAGATTATGTCTTGCTCGTGACAGCAAACCCTCGCAAAGACGCACTTTATCAACGTTATCTGTTTTATATGATTGGTTAATGAACTTTATCGGGGTATAGGAACAATAGAGATACTGTCGATGTTTATTAGAACATAAAAACTATATGACGCTGGTGTGGAAAGACGCCTCCGATATGAGAGAGCATGCGCTGTGGGGACGAATACACGCTGATTATTTCTCGCTGATAATTATGGCTACCATCCAGGGTCAGAAACCTTGCTTAGAATTCGTTTTATTTTATTGTCTTGTGTCTAATTATATTAAAGTGAAAGCTCACATCTGGTCATAAAGGTACCGAGTATGCTCCATGGAAAGAGCTCTGGTTTGAGAACTATGCAATCGTGTTCTATCATAAAACACTGCTATACATATAGCATAATTAGAGCGTAACGTTCATAATGGATCTAGTAGAGTATGTGTTTTAATAAACCTGTTCTTGCGGTTTATGTTTTTTCTCTTTATTTCACGAAATACTTAGCGTCTCCGTGGCCTAATGGGTTTTCTCTTTGTTTCACGAAATACTTAGCGTCTCCGTGGCCGAATGGTTAACGACGTTGCATTGTAAACATTCGCCTCTCACCGCTGCGGGCTCGATCCCACTGGGAGCACGTCGTAAGTGAGGAAGTGTCGATTCGTACGGATGACGGGAGGTGTACAGTTATGGTTCTACCCAGGAAAAGTTTGTGGTCTGCCTCCACAACAAATCGACCGTCATATACAACCTTTCATGTGTTGAAAATGAGGTAAAACACCATACAAACAAACACAAAATACTTCAATAAATATACATTTGGGTCTTAAAACTTTAAAACATTAAAAACTAATATAATCAGAGGCCAAAGGACTTTAAAGCGCTCACCTCACAAGTCCAAATGTCCGATCATGAAAAGCAATTTAAAGGCTTTTCTACTGTAAGTGACATGACCAAGTTTTATGAACAACTCAACACTTCCTGCAGGTTAATATGTGACACAAACTTCGTATCGCCAAAGTCGCCATCTTAAAGTTGGGCGAAAAGCAGTTTTTGAGAAGAATATTAAAAAAATAATTCTATTTTAAGTGGCCATCTTGGATTCTCTAAGGCTACACATCGGAAACAATATTACCTGTCCATCATCCAGGTGAAGTTTGGTCAAATTTGATCAAGCGCTTTCTCTAAGGAGAAGTTGTTAAAGCAAAATGGAACCTTTCCCCTTATATAACTGTATATAATACAAACCGCATTACGGTGGTAGCCATCTTGTAACTTAGACGGAGACCAAACAGTTTAATACTTAGCAATCAATTATATAAAATCCTGAGAAGAATATTTGTTTAAGGTTTCTTTACTTTTAGTAACGGCGGCCATCTTGGATCTGAAGCGGCAACAAAAGACACAAATCTCAAAGACCATAACGTGTCTATCATTCATGTGAAATTTGGATCAAAACTGACTGAACGTTTTCTGCGCAGAAGTATTTTAAAGCAAAACTTAATGACGGACGGACGACGGACCCATAATGGTCCCAATAGCCCTTCGGCTCAGGTGAGCAAAAATGTACGTGTCCTCTATCAAAACTCGTTTCGTCAAATGTCTCGTGTCTTTTTTGTTAGACTGGTAATTACATCCATCTTCTAAATGCATACATTTTATAAACATAAAAAAATGGTCTGACAATTTTAGCATCCTAAGCAAATTATAACGTTTGTTTTTATGCTTTAAACTGTCCTGATTATAATTGTATTTGTTGCACGTGTTAGAAAACTACTTGTTTGTATGGTTTGGTGATGGCACTAATTACATGTACATCTCCGAAGTATAGACATGGAAACCTCCGAGATGTAGTCGAATGTAGTTCCTATAATAAAAAGTAATCCTTCCTTTTTTGATGGAAATGGGCATTATAAGAAGGGGAAAACTACCCATTTCTATTCGATTTTGTGGTTGTATGTATAAGAAGCGTATTAAAAGGTTTAACTGGATCACTGATGAACATTTTCGAAACTTCGACCCTATGCTTACACGTTGTGAGCAAACATAAATGAAAACTGCTGTACCCTTGACCTGCTTAGTAAACAAACAAGAATTTTCTTACATGTCTTGTGACTCCACCTTTTCTGGTGATTTTCCAAATTAAAATTAGTTTTGTATATGAACATTACACTGCTGCATTATCCATACTTGAGTTGAATTTGCAGCAAATCATTAATAATAATTAGTGGTTGATTAAAAGTCATCAACGGTCCTAAAATGAATCGCATGGCAAGGGAGGTCAAAGTGGTGAGCAGACATTAAGCACCAGTAAATATATTTTGATTGCAAACCATCATAAAGGAGTATACCAACAAATCAGGATCGGTAAATTAATTAATGTTGTAGTAAACTGCTGGTGGCGTTGCTCAGCAAGCCAGACTCCCGGTTCCTGAATTCTGCAGTTCCAGTCCTGGAACATTAGAGCATCACATCAATCTGACAGCTTGCAGCTGTGCAGGTCTGACACCTACCTGGCTACCAGGCTGCAGGTTTTGATCTCGCACAATATCATCCCGCTGAACTTATTTTTTTTCGAGAGAGAGATGAACATAATACAAATTCTCACAACTTACATTGTATGTCCATCTCTCAGCACCAAACGAAGAAAATATATCGTGTGTTTTTTAACAATTTTAATTTGTTGTTTAAACGTAACGTTGCTTTAAACTAACGTAATCGTTGTTTTGGATGTTTTCCGACGTTGATAATAAAGATTAAATAGTTATTACTGTTCCATTTTGTGGTCATTACATTATTTTGAGGAGTATACAATGAATTATTGCCAGCACTGTTCTATATATTATCAGCAATATGATGTATGAAACGTCTATTAAACGTTCCTGATATTATACAAGTCGATATCATTATTTTTTTATATAAATATCGTCCGTTTTTTATGTGTTATTTTGTCTATAATCCTGTTTAGATGTTTCACCTATGTCTATAAACAAATCAACTGGAATCTAAAATGTAATACAAAAAATAGTGTAATGGTTATTGTCACTACTGAGTCAATATTTAGTATTATACATGATTTTTAATTCGACGCGACTAATGCACCATTAAACATTGTGTTTAAACCTTTATGAACCGACTGCCATTGATAACAATATAGGTCCACTGTGTCACCCACTGTCAGGTTTTGGTAAACCATCGCTGATGCAGATATATACTTGTACTCTGCAGATAACGACGCCGTGTAGGCTTTAACAACGGCAGCTCCGTTATGCCTAATATGACAATCTGAACCCCAATCTGAATATGTATTAGAAGACATTTGACTCATAATTGCAACAGAAAATTGATAGATGCCAGGTATTCTACACGTGAACACTCCAGACGTCGCGTTGTAATCATTGCCGACGTTTGTGTATATGACGCTGAATAAAGGAATGCCTATGCTGGTGTTGCCCCCAACAAGAGTAGCGTTTGCTAAAGCCACGGAGAAGACAACTACTGGAACTGAAAAATGAGAGAGAAATAAGGATACATTGCGAAAACATATTTTGAATTAAGAAATATATATTGATTGACAAACAGACCAACGACCGACACATGGTACAAGTATAGATAATATTTATTGCAACGACACTATTTGTATCAAATAAATGTCTTTGGTGAAAATTAAATGTTACAACCTATTTTATTGTTCTAATTTAAAATGCGTATGCAATAAAAAGATTATTAGATTTATATTGGAATATATGAAATATTAATACGCGAAAGAACTCGTGCATATATCCCAATACAAATCTAATAACCTATAATTATTGATTGACAGCCATATATATTTTATGTTTTAAGTGTAAATATGGTATTGCCGAGATGCTGTGTATAAAGTTTTTTAAACCATGCTGATAAACTGCATGTAATACGTTTTCTTACCTGGACACGCGTGCGTGTTGCACGCACTATATCCATCACTGTTACCAACACACGATTTGCCATACAAAGATGGTGCGGGATCGTCGCAGTTTCTTGACCTTGTCTTTAACCCGCCATTACAGGTAGCCGAGCATTCTGACCACTGCGACCACTCAGACCATCCACCATCTGGGAGAATATTGGTGGAATTTAGATAACACTAATTAAACATAAAATAATAAAATAGTACGCTATGCTTACACTCTCCGGAGTTTATTACATTTGTAATTACAATTTAATACATTGAAACATTTGGAAACCAACAACAGTTTTCTTGTTTGTATATATACTCCAAACAGAGTTAGAGTATCGTAGGTAATAGTATATAATGAGTATTACAGTGCTAATTCATAAACATATTGTATTACATACACTGTATAAATGGGTTCTCAGAACATTAGTTACGACCCTCCACAAGCAACTTAGTATGTTATCCCAAAGCAATATTCTAATAATAAACATGAGATAACGGTTATCTTAAACAAACACTGTTAACAACCCTTTTAAAACACACTCGAACAAACATACCCGCACAAGCTCTCAAAAAGCAGACACGGTCATCTCTAGAGTCCCCAAAACAGGGATTTCCGTCAGACCCCGGATAAGGACTAGAACAGGAACGATCTCGTCGTTCTAATCCGACTCCGCAAGTAACACTGCAGGATTCCCATGACGTCCAGGACGTCCATCCGCCGTGCACTAAAATAAAATATTAAAATACTAAAAAACTTCGAATTCATTATATTTAAGATTTCTGTTTGTACTCATAGCGCGTTCGATTGGAATAAAAGTAGCAGTGTGCTTTTCGTTGTAGATATTGTTGATCAATGCTCATGGATAAGACGACACTGACAGCGAAATATGAAACCTTAATGAGAGGTGCATCTCAGACGAGTATGAATTAAGGTTCAACTCTGGAGTGTATATGGTGGCTGATTTCTGCCATTTCTCGTCTTATCGTTTTTTCGCCGCGAAAAGACTAAAGAACGAAAAGACGACGCATTCAGGACGAAGAGACGACAGCATGAAAGAAGGACAGGACAAAACAAGAGCTGTCGGAGAACAGCGCAGCTCGACTATTCGATTTTCAGAATAATACATTATATAGCCTGTATATATCATAAGAAAACAAGGCTAAAACAATGTGGGGTGGGGTTTGGGCGCGGGGCGGGGCGGGTATAGAAACTAAGGCCGATATAAAATTATTGTTAGAATCTCATACAAATTATAGTAACATTTGGGGCAAGGTGTGAACTTTTTTTTATCAGTTTTAATCCGAAATTGCTGTCATTTTCAAGAAATTTGTGGAGGGAGGGCATGAGAATCTAGTTTGTTGTTTTATTGTGGCCTCATTTCAGTTTTTTTTTATTGATATTTCATCTGTGTATCTGAATTTAATCTAAATTGTTTTATATGTAAATGATTGATTTAGTATACATGTTGCCTGACGCCACAAACATTAAATAAACTGTACCAATATCTATGAGGCTTTAATATTAAATACTCCATACTTTCAGTCGTCGACGTTGTTGTTTTTTTAACAATAACCGGTATTACATTAGTGGGGAAGGTGCCTTTTATCGTGTTTATAGTGCTCTACATGACTTAGTAAAGTTGGTGGAGGTAAAGGTAGAACCTCTTGAAACAAAACAAACTGGGCAACCAGACATTTTTGGTGCATATTTTAAGAGCGTAAATAACTATATTTTACCAAAAGAAGATATGACAAGAAAATTGGTAAAACCGATGGATGCTCCCCAAAATGTATCCTCAACTTATCACATGGCCCAGCAGTTTTCAATTTGCAGTTCCATTAATAGTTTTTGACCTATGCTTCGGACAAGAACTACAAGTAAAATTACAAAGGTCAATAACTCTAATTTGAATGAAGATAGGTTGTAGATCTCTGCACTTCCTCTCATTGCCCTCTATAATTGTGTGAAGTTTCATTGCAGTGACATCAGTAGTTCTGAAGTTATGCTCCGGACAATAATTCTAAGAATATAATTACAAAGGGCGATAACTCTAATTTGAATGATGACAGAGTTACCATTCTTGCACTCTGCACTTCAACTCATTGCCCTCTATCATTGCGTGAAGTTTCATTGCAGTAGCTTCAGTAGTTTTGAAGTTTTACTCCGGATAAAAATTCTAAGTATAAAATTACAAAGGGCAATAACTCTAATTGAATTATAACATAGTTACGGTTCTTGCACTCTGCATTTCCTCTCATTGCCCTTGGACGGAAGGACAGAAGAACGTAAGGGCGGAAGGACGAACAAAGCGGCGACTATATGCTCCCCCGAAAATTTCGGGAAACAAACTACAACTACACAGATGAATAAATATGACAGCACAAATATAAAAGGGTTGACAATAGGGTTACCGCCTTGGAACACTCAGTGGCAAATAACATGCTGCTGGGGGTTTAAACCAGGTTCTAGGGTGCACCAAACCTCACTCTTACCCTATTGTCATCCCAATAAAACGGGACATTGTAAATAAAGATAACCCCGTCTGGTTGTATTCTCTAACAATCAAGGCAGCATTAATAAGCAATATAACAAATACATGATCATGTATATATAATATAAAAAACAAAAGCCTAGAAAGCCACAAAGTAAGTACTCAGAGACTTGGCAGAAGACTGAGCAACAAGAAAACAAACTTTTAAGGGTCTCACAACATTCTAACACAATCAAAGTGTAAAGCCGATTTAGAAACATACTCGTATAAAGGTCAAACATAGTAAAATATTTTTCTTGCATCTATTATTTTATATTCAGAATAATTGTCATTTCTGGCTGCGTCACGCCGATTTTTTGAAATGACAATTATTCTGAATATTTAATAATTTCGTGTCCTTGTTAGACGAAATAGAGTACTTGTATGACGTGTATTACTTTTTATATTCATATTTTTTATTTATTTTTTTACATTGTTGTTTTAACGAAAATTGATTTACTAAGCTACGTGTCGTATATACTGCAGTACCTGGGCATGAGCCGACTGTACAGCTTGACATATACTGGTTTACTAAGGTATATACTTGTCGTATATACTGCTCCACCTTGATATGCGCCGACTGTACAGTTTGACATATACTGATTTCCTAAGCTACGTGTCGTATATACTGCAGTACCTGGGCATGAGCCGACTGTACAGCTTGACATATACTGGTTTACTAAGCTATATACGTGTCGTATATACTGCTTCACCTTGATATGCGCCGACTGTACAGTTTGACATTTACTGATATACTAAGCTACGTGTCGTATATACTGCAGAACCTAGGCATGCGCCGACTGTACAGTTTGACATATAATGATTTACTAAGCTACGTCCTGAATCGTATATATACTGCAGTACCTGGGCATGAGCCGACTCATATACTAGTTTACTAAGCTTCGTGTCGTATATACATGGGCATGCGCCGACTGTACAGTTTGACATATACTGATTTCCTAAGCTACGTGTCGTATATACTGCAGTACCTGGGCATGCGCCGACTGTACAGTTTGACATTTACTGATTTACTAAGCTTCGTGTCGTATATTTTGCAGTACCTGGGCATGAGCCGACTGTACATTGTGACATTTACTGCTTTACTAAGCTACGTGTCGTATATACTGCAGTACCTGGGCATGAGCCGACTGTACAGTTTGACATATACTGATGTACTAAGCTACGTGTCGTATATACTGCTGTACCTGGGCATGAGCCGACTGTACAGTTTTGACATATACTGATGTACTAAGCTACGTGTCGTATATACTGCTGCTGTACCTGGGTATGAGCCGACTGTACAGTTTGAGTTATATTGGTTTACTAAGCTACGTGTCGTATATACTTCAGTACCTGGGCAGGCGCCGACTGTACAGTTTGACATTTCTTGATGATCGCCACGACAGTCATGACCCCCGTGAGCTGGCGATGGTTCTGTGCAAGTTCGAAACCTTGAGTGGCGGCCCTGGCCGCAGCTAGAATAACAGGAGGTCCAAGCGGACCACGATGACCAGCCCCCATCTGCTGTTAACGACAGGAACGATTTGAACACAGATACATATAAGCTATACAAATGATAGGAGACCTATGCAAGATGCAATGTATTCAATATTTTGTCTCATTGTGAAATATTAAAAAACTGACAAGCAATTTAAATGAATATAATATGCATTTCTACATATAATTTCATATACATTAAATTACGTCACTCTGGTTGCCAATTATGAATATCGAATACAGAGGAAACAACACATTCACATGTTAAAGATTGACAAAGGAACACCCATGGGGGTATTTGATCAGAATCGGACATATGTCCATGGGAATTCGTTTGAATTTGTTTCGGTTTTAATCCACAGCGATTCGTGAATAAATGCCTTGGAAAACGCCAGGGCGCTTACCACTGGCCAATGGCGCTACCCCATCTCTGCATAACGACCCATAACTAAGTGTCGATCCTAATGTTGACATGTCCAGTCAGAAACATTGCTTTGTACATAACGCATCGCTTTATAATGAAATGAAAACGGTATTTGACATTATCGAACCCAAACGAGAACATAAGGTTGCGATCTTGGTTTAATTGTTTTGAGCTGGAACGTTTAATAGAGTTCATACACGTTCCTGTTTTGAGAATTCTTACTGGATAATATGACGTAAAATGGTTTGGTGAAATTACAAGTCATGGAACATTGATTTGTTTGGTCATAATACAAGTCATGAAACGTTGTTGTTTGGTCATAATACAAGTCATGAAACGTTGTTGTTTGGTCATAATACAAGTCATGGAACGTTGTTGTTTGGTCATAATACAAGTCATGGAACGTTGAGTTGTTTGGTCATAATACAAGTCATGGAACGTTGTTGTTTGGTCATAATACAAGTCATGGAACGTTGAGTTGTTTGGTCATAATACAAGTCATGGAACGTTGTTGTTTGGTCATAATACAAGTCATGGAACGTTGAGTTGTTTGGTCATAATACAAGTCATGGAACGTTGTTGTTTGGTCATAATACAAGTCATGGAACGTTGAGTTGTTTGGTCATAATACAAGTCATGGAACGTTGTTGTTTGGTCATAATACAAGTCATGGAACGTTGAGTTGTTTGGTCATAATACAAGTCATGGAACGTTGTTGTTTGGTCATAATACAAGTCATAGAACGTTGAGTTGTTTGGTCATAATACAAGTCATGGAACGTTGTTGTTTGGTCATAATACAAGTCATGGAACGTTGTTGTTTGGTCATAATACAAGTCATGGAACGTTGTTGTTTGGTCATAATACAAGTCATGGAACGTTGTTGTTTGGTCATAATACAAGTCATGGAACGTTGAGTTGTTTGGTCATAATACAAGTCATGGAACGTTGTTGTTTGGTCATAATACAAGTCATGGAACGTTGTTGTTTGGTCATAATACAAGTCATGGAACGTTGTTTGGTCATAATACAAGTCATGGAACGTTGTTGTTTGGTCATAATACAAGTCATGGAACGTTGTTGTTTGGTCATAATACAAGTCATGGAACGTTGAGTTGTTTGGTCATAATACAAGTCATGGAACGTTGTTGTTTGGTCATAATACAAGTCATGGAACGTTGTTGTTTGGTCATAATACAAGTCATGGAACGTTGTTGTTTGGTCATAATACAAGTCATGGTCATAATACAAGTCATGGAACGTTGTTGTTTGGTCATAATACAAGTCATGGAACGTTGTTGTTTGGTCATAATACAAGTCATGGAACGTTGTTGTTTGGTCATAATACAAGTCATGGAACGTTGTTGTTTGGTCATAATACACGTCATGGAACGTTGTTGTTTGGTCATAATACACGTCATGGAACGTTGTTGTTTGGTCATAATACAAGTCATGGAACGTTGTTGTTTGGTCATAATACAAGTCATGGAACGTTGTTGTTTGGTCATAATACACGTCATGGAACGTTGTTGTTTGGTCATAATACACGTCATGGAACGTTGTTGTTTGGTCATAATACACGTCATGGAACGTTGTTGTTTGGTCATAATACAAGTCATGGAACGTTGTTGTTTGGTCATAATACAAGTCATGGAACGTTGTTGTTTGGTCATAATACACGTCATGGAACGTTGAGTTGTTTTTCCATAATTACAAGTCTTGGAACATAGACGTTTAGGTCATACTACAAGTCGTGATACGTTGACTTGTTTGCCCATGATAACCTACAAGTCATGGCTGGTTGTCTGGTTTGGCCCGATTGCTTATCGTGTGACGTTGACTTGTTTGGCCAGAGTGTTTGGCAAACGTATGGTACGGTTTAAATAGAGAATAACATACAATTAAACAACTTTGAGGTTGTCACCCTCTTATAAAAAGGGTTTATTTTTTAAATAAACACGTTTATTGTCCACCGCCAAAGTTCTGTCGTTTCGTCGTTCCGTCTTTCCATTGTTCTGTCGCCAATTTCGTTTCCGACCAATAACTTTAACATTTATAATCCAATCTAGATGAAACTTTAGGACAACATTTATGGTCATAATATCTAGGTCAAGTTCAATAACCAGCCATATCGCACATATAATGCCGGAGATATGGCCCATGGATTTTTCAAAAGCGACTTTTGTTAACGACCAATAACTTTAATAGTTATAATCCGATCTTGATGAAACGTTAAAACATTGTTTATGACCATTATATCTGGGCCAAGTTCGATAACCAGCCATATTGCACCTATTATGCTAGTGTTATGGCCCTCGAAATTTTGAAATTGAAGGTGTTTGCGGTTTCATCTCAATAACCTTCAACATTTATAATCCGATCTTGATGAAACTTTAGGACATGTTTATGGCACTAATATCTAGGTCAATTTCGATAACCAGCCAGATCGCACCTTAAATGCCAGAGTAATGAAAACATTTTTACATTTATAATCCAACCTGGATGACACTTGGGGTAAATGTCCATGGGCAAAAATATCTCGGCCATGTTTGACAACCAGACGGATTGCAACTATTATGTTGGAGTTACGACCCTTTGATTTTTAAAAAAATTATGATTTTTGCAGTTTTCCGCTCAGTAACTTTAACATTTATAATCTAGGCCTACTCATGCTCATAAATGCTTATGGGCATAATATCTCGGCCAAGTTCGATAATCAGCCAGATTGCAACTACCACACCAAAGTTATGGTCCTTTGATTTTTAAAAAAAATACTGAGGTTTTTACTACAAAACGACTGGTTTTGACATTGATAGTTTCTATCAGGCGGTGGACCATAATTCTCTAAATTTCCTTGTTAACATTGTAATTGTTGTTTCTGTTAATGCGTGTTTTTGGTTGACTGTGTACTGTGAAAGCTTTTCCTGTTCGGCTTTTATACCTACTATTTATGATATTTTGGTAAAACCTACAAAACATTGTTAAATAAATACTGTAACGGAATAAAGAATATATTAAGGCGAGATTACCGTAGTCACATAAATCACAGAATTTTCTACAAACGGCTGCGGCATGCTCTGCATCAGCACAGAGATTGAAGGTTGTACCAATAAATGCGCAGTGGTAGTCGGGGTCGTCGATGCATTGGTCTGTGGTGGGTAGAACTACAATATAGCATTAAATTCAATAAATTACATTTATTGCTTTTGCTTTTAGATCTTGTCACCGAAGTAATATAGGTTCGTTGCATTATATATGAAATACTGATTTTAAAGATATTCAGTTTTCATACGAATGATGCTAGCCTTATATACGTTTAACAGTGTTATCGATATGAGCTGCACTATTAGATACAACCGCAACAAAAACTGTAGCACACCCTTAATATCTTAGTTGTAGCTTTAAGTATAGAAAACGTACCACCAGCAATGTGAGTACACAATTGTTTGTTGCAATAGTTTGTACCACAACATTGTTGGCATGGCATGGATGTTGATCTTCCGTGAATTTGCCGTCCAACAATGGACACTGGAATCTCAGTTGTCGATGTAACACATTGCTGCAAATGAACAACTAAATATTAAGGCCAAGTTTCATTAAGTTGATTTAATAGGTGGGGGAGTGGGGCTACAATAGGAGAAGAGACAATTACGCAAATAACAGTGCTTTCAGACATGTAGCGCAGATAAGTTCCCCTCCACTTTGTTATATTATTTTTACCCAAATTTATATTTTGTTTGCAGGCGAAACGATTTTATAAATAATACGTGCATATTCTTATAACAATAAAATCTGTTTTGTTTAACAGCCATCTGGCAAAAATAAGAAAATAATTTTAAAATAATACATTAGAGATAGTTCGGACTTGATACCACCGTGAACAAATCAGAACTATCATTAACCGAGAAATATGATTTTCAGTATAAGTTATACACAATCA
Organism: Cyrtodaria siliqua; assembly: GCA_037043455.1. Classification (NCBI taxonomy): domain Eukaryota; kingdom Metazoa; phylum Mollusca; class Bivalvia; order Adapedonta; family Hiatellidae; genus Cyrtodaria; species Cyrtodaria siliqua. The sequence goes on along the minus strand of JAWPHD010010090.1, from coordinate 6,834 downwards.
AGTGCAATGCATTGATATGTTCATACACTTCCTGTTTCGCTTTTCAGATAAAACGACAGCTTTATAAGTTAAGCGTACAAATGTCATTAGCTGTATGATGCTTTTTTCTGTGGGGAGTGTAGCGGTTGGACTGGGATTCAAACCAAGGTATATCCCAATAAGAAGCCTTACCATTTTATTTAAACATCCTAGTGTGAAAACAGTGTCGTTTCCGGAATAGCTGGCCTCAGTATAACATTTCTGAAATTACATATGTGGATGAAATTTCTAGCATATAATTATTAAAGTTCTGTTCAGTACTTCTTTGTTTGGGTCCGTGATAACACTGATGTGATCAAATACGCAACTTCTTAACTTATTTGAACGAAAACAAATGTTGGTAGAAATAATATCAGTGTGTAAGGTTGTAATATAAATTACATTTCTGTGGGTGAAAGATTGGGATTTCTCAGTGAAAGAATATTCATAATCGCTAAATATTAATAACTACCTCCGAACACAAAAATAACTAACTGCGACGTCGATTTATGACGTCAATAACGTGTTGGTGACGTCGACGTCATCCGCCGATAATGCTAAATAAAGCGAATAATTCAGTTTAAATCATACATAATCTGATTAAAATGTAATGTATAGATTATTTAACTGTTGTGATCGATTATATGGAAATCCTTCACTCGATGGTAGGCGTGTGTTGTTTTTCATTCACTCGCTTACGCTCGTTCGTGAAAAGAACCACACGCCTATCATCTCGTGAAGGATTTCCTTATAATCGATCCCAGCAGCTAAATAATCTCTATATTGTTGTCTACAATCTAGTTATTGGGATCGCTAAGTTATCTTCCTTATCCGAGGACGAAGTAGTAGAGTTAAGCTCAACTTAACAACGACGAACGCATGTTCGTGTCTCGAACACGTGGTACATCCTATTTCGAGTCTAGAACACAATCACTGGGCCATACGGACATGAATCAACTCAGAGGAGTTATTTAATATAACCCTTTGGTATCAGTTTTGAACATTTCGTTTATAACAAGTATTTTATATTATGACTAAGATTTATTTTAACCCGAGGAAATAATTTCCTTTTTGTTTTTGATATTCTATATTTATCATTCTCACCTCATCCCCAGCACATCTCGATACAGTAAAACAATCAGAACTGTTTCCTATATTACTGCAAGAAAAACATTCTAGCGCTTCTGAAAAAAAAGAAAAGAAAATCTTCAATGAAGTATGCGATGACAGTAGTTTAAATATAAATAATGACATATACACAAATAAGTTTATTTGATGTTCGTTATGGTATCAATTACAACACAAAGAACATAGTTTTGAACAAAAAAAATAGAAATTAAACAATAGTGCAAAATTTGCGATTAATATAAGGTTAGCAGGTAAATGATTTACAGATTTCCCAGATTTATATGGTAAGCGTCACCTGATGTTGAAGAAAACAACTTAATAGAAAAACATGAATACATGTTTAATACAAGTTTACCTGCAGCACTGATCCAACAAACGGTCAAGAGAACGAGGTAAAAAGGTACACCTACAAAAAAGACAATATTGTTTTCAAAAGCAACAACTGCATTGCCATCATTTATCAATTACAATGTATCCTCTATTTATTATTTTTATCTTGAATTTCATTTTAAATTTAAATACTTTCTCTAAAAGTTAATATTTAATCGAATGTGCTTTAAGTACTGAGTGGTATATACTGATTTGTCAATAATGAAAAGAGAAATACTACCTCTTAGCATGACGGCAGGTTTGTCTTTGATAAACACCAATAGCAAATATGTATATCATGGCGTGATAAGCGCAATCTGATTACGAGCATGTCATGGAAAAAAACAAATAGACACAAACATTGGACTTGACGTAAGTTATAGACACGACATTGAGATGTAAGTACTCATAACAATAATACCAATTTTACTGTAATCAAAAGTATGACCTACACATCAAATCATAAAAAAAAAAAATCACGGAGGTACCCATATTGTTTGGTTTGCACAGAAGTTATCTCTCGTATAGTTAGTATATCAAATAAACGATGGCAAACAGAGTCAATAAAAGAAATATGTTGTGTTGTCCTGTAGACAATGTTATACCTCATATGACATTGATATGAACATACACATTCCGCGCGGTATGACATCTACACTCATGAACCTTATTTTATGCATTGCGCTTGGTGACAGAAGATGGGATAAACTGACCTTCGATCGAAGGTCAAGGTAGTGATGAAGGATGTACCAAAGTATTCCACGCGGCAACTCCGAAAACCCACTTTCATTGGACTTACAATACAGATAGTCCTTATTTAGAGACAATGTCTCCATATCATCATATGTATGGAAGGGAAAAGGGATCAACATTAAATTCCGCATGTTGACAAGTGTCTACCTCTGTTGTTGAACATTTCGTTTTGTATATAAATGCATTTTCATTTGTTAAAAGTTGTCAGAAAACATTGCATTATAAATTTATCATTTAGTTTTACGCTAGATTCGTTTTGATAAATTACATTTCAAGTGTTTCATTTCCCAGAAGAAAAACACTTTGTCTTTTTTTATAAGATTTCTCTTTTCACTATTACATAGGCGTCAACATTCAATTCCTCTTATTTTGTGTTTCATTATTGACGATACAAATAGTATCTGTGTTGTCTTATCAACCATTTTAGTGAAATTCAGTTGACATTTTGGTTTATGTCAATTCCTCTTATTTTGTGTTTCGTTATTGACGATACAAATAGTATCTGTGTTGTCTTATCAACCATTTTGGTGAAATTCAGTTGACATTTTGGTTTATGTCAATGTGTTTTGTAGATTCTGAAAGAAGGTTTGTGCAACATTCTTCTTGCTAGTTGCAGAATGCCAATACGCTTCCCGCTAAACGTATATATTACATATTTGTCTGTGATTTGTATAGGTAATACTGGGAATAGAAAAGCTATATCTACTCGTTTGCTCGGCCTTTTCCGTCAGTGGCGGGAATGCCAAATGACGTTCTGATTGTTTTACGGACGTCTTCGTCCGATTCCGCCAATAGGAAATAACGATTACGGAAATTAACGAAGAGTTCCGTTTCCACTTGTTTTGTTTGTATGACGTAACGTCGTCTTGGATGACATAACGTCGTCTTGGCGTTCTCGTGCAAACTGGTGTAAAAAGGCGTGAATCATTAGAAATATTAATAAAATATCATTTTAAATTATGTAATATATAGTTTAATAACCAGCGTTTTTGAGATACTGAAAATAGCTCCCTCGGTAGAGAAATGACCCACTCATTCTTATATCGGGGCCATTTCTCTACCTCGGGAGATATTTCCCGAATCTCAAAAACACTGGTTATTAAACTCTATTTATCGGCTTGTGGATTTTGTAGAAAGCTACACTTATTGGATGATTGCATTTATTTATTGAATCACTGTTGGACATTTTAATGCAATATCATATATCAATTGTATATGAAATTCAGTTTTAACTTCCAGAAAGCCTATTACCGTTTCCGTAAACTGGGAAAAGTGTCATAACAATCACATTACTAATAGCAAACATGAAATATCGATCCAACACATTATATGACTGATAATTTACAATTGTTTACGAAAAACGTATTTCATTAAAAAAGACAAAAGACAAACGACCCTGCGGTAGAAGGTCATTAGTCCATTGTGAAATAGGTGGCAGCGGAGAATATACCATTTATATACAGTTACTTTAGTATTTGACCAGCAAACATCATGGCTGTTCCCAAAACAATCGGGTTACAATACAATAACATTCAAATCGTCTCGTGTCCCTTTAACGAGCAAGGTGTGACAATAATATAATAAAAACATAAATGAGAACTCAGTGACATTATTTGGCCATTGAAACTTTTGTAAATACCATAGACATTTCGATGTAACCAGGTCGCTTATCTTTGTAACTTCAGTAAGAACGACTTTTGGTTAGCACCAATTTAATGGCAAGTCAAATCCTTATGGAGAGAACTGTAACTAATGTTGTAATAACTTGTAGTTCAATCCATTTGCATAATGTTTCTATGAATATTGTGATGTTGAATTGATGTATTGTAACATATCTGCAATAAAATATTATTAAACTAATGGCAAGTCAAATCCTTAGTTACTTATAATAGACGCTTTTACTAAAGAGTATAGTATATTTTAGTAATTAGTGTCCTATTATATGATGTTAGAAATATGCAGTTGAAAGCTAAATACCTATCTTACAAAGGACATATTATGGAACGCCATTGCTGCCTTAAGATCAAAATGTCGCTATATGCGGTGGTTTTGTCATGATAGGAGGTGCGGATATCATTATACGCGGTGTTTTTGTCATGATATGAGGTGCTGATATCGTTATATGCGGTGGTTTTGTCATGATATGAGGTGCTGATATTATATGTTGTGGTTATGTAATTATATGATGTAGTTTTATCATTATATGAGATGGTTGCGGCATTATATGCGGTGCTTATATCGTTATATGTGGTGGTTCTTATGGAAAGCCGCAGGTGACCCTGTGATTATAATTATTTTTTACTATATGTTTAACTGAATTATTATAATCACCACATTTCTACCATTTTGTACGTGTTATCATTATTATCAAAATCCATACCATACATTTTTAGCTCTCTGGAAAAATGTATAAATTCTGAAAATGTTAACATTTTTATTATAATCACCACATTTCTACGATTTTGTACGTGTTATCATTATTATCAAAATCCATACATTTTTAGCTCTCTGATTTTTTTTTTATTATAACCACCACATTGCTACGATTTTGTACGTGTTATTATTATTATCAAAATCCATACATCTTTAGCTGTCTGAAAAAATGTGTACATTCTGAAAATGTTAACATTTTTATTATAACCCGCACATGTCTGAAAATGTTAACATTTTTATTATAACCCGCACATGACATTGTATGCATTATAATTATAACAACATCCGTACGATTACCTCCCTTAGCTCTCTGAAAATGTATACATTCTCAAAATGTTAACATTCTGAAAATCGATACATGTGCGTCTTATAATCCTAAATCTCGCGAGACAATTTATGTTCGGGGGAATTGGCTTTTGGAAAATGTGTGCATTATAATTCTAAATCTCGCGAGACAATTTATGTTCGGGGGAATTGGCATTTGGAAAATGTGTGCATTATAATTCTAAATCTCGCGAGACAATTTATGTTCGGGGGAATGCAGGTGGGCAAGAGGGTTTAAGAGAAGAAATGTGTGTGTGTGGTGTGGGCAGGAAGATTAAAGGATGCGGGTGGGCAGGAGGTTTAAGAGAAGAAATGTGTGTGGGGGATTGGGGAGTAGGAAACTTAGGGGATGCCCACCCCTCTCCACCCCCACCACCTCCTCAAACACACACATTTCTTTTCTTAAACCTCCTGCCCACACGCATCCCTTAAGCTTCCTGCTTCCCACTCCCCCACCCCACACACATACATTTCTTCTCTTAAAACTCCTGTCAACCCGCATCCCCTAAGTTTCCTACTCCCTAATCCCCCACACACATTTCTTCTCTTAAACCTCCTGCCCACCCGCATCCCTTAATCTTCCTGCCCACACCACACACACACATTTCTTCTCTTAAACCCTCTTGCCCACCTGCATACCTTAAGCTTTCTGCTTCCATCCCCCCAACACACCCTCACCCCAACCACACTCATTTCTTCTCTTAAACCCTCTTGCCCACCCGCATAACTTAAGCTTTCTGCTTCCACCCCTCCCCCCCCCCCCCCCCCCAACACACCCTCACCCCAACCATACTCATTTCTTATCTTAAACGTCCTGCCCATTCACATCCATCAATCCTGCTGCCCATCATCATCTCATCTTAATCCTCTTGCCAATCCTCCTGTTCAACCCGCTCAACCGCCTGCCCACCCATTCCCCTAAACACCCCTCCCCCACCCCTCACACACACTAGCACATACATTCTTAATACACACATTTTCCAAAAGCCAATTCCCCCGGACATAAATTGTCTCGCGAGATTTAGAATTATAATGCACACATTTCCCAAAAGTCAATTCCCCCGAACATAAATTGTCTCGCGAGATTTAGAATTATAATGCACACATTTTCCAAAAGCCAATTCCCCCGAACATAAATTGTCTCGCGAGATTTAGGATTATAAGACGCACATGTATCGATTTTCAGAATGTTAACATTTTGAGAATGTATACATTTTCAGAGAGCTAAGGGAGGTAATCGTACGGATGTTGTTATAATTATAATGCATACAATGTCATGTGCGGGTTATAATAAAAATGTTAACATTTTCAGACATGTGCGGGTTATAATAAAAATGTTAACATTTTCAGAATGTATACATTTTTTCAGACAGCTAAAGATGTATGGATTTTGATAATAATGATAACACGTACACAATCGTAGAAATGTGGTGGTTATAATAAAAATGTTAACACTTTCAGAATGTATACGTTTTTCCAGAGAGCTAAAAATGTATGGATTTTGATAATAATGATAACACGTACAAATTCGTAGAAATGTGTTGATTATAATAATTCAGTTAAACATATAGTAAAAAATAATTATAATCACAGGGTCACCTACGGCTTTCCATAGGTTCTGTTATTATGTAAAGTGGTTATGTCGTTATATGAGGCGATTTTATAATTATATGATGTCGTTATGTTATTATATGATGTCGTTATCTAATTATATGACGTGTTTCTATCATTATCTGAGATGGTTGCGTCATGATATGTGGTCCTTATATCATTATATGAAGTGGTTCTGTCATTATATGATGCCGTTAT
>JAWPHD010010089.1:0-97338 GCA_037043455.1 Cyrtodaria siliqua | reverse complement strand
GTGTCACCCTTCTTCCGTATTGTTTCGCCGTTCCCCTGTTATGTGTCTCCCTTTCTCTGTAATGTGTCACCCTTCCTCTGTATTGTGTCACTCTTCCTCTGTTAAGTGTCGCATTTCGTCTGTAATGTTTCGCCCTTTCTCTGTTATCTGTTCCCTTCCTCAGTAATGTGTCACCCTTCCTCTGTTATGTGTCGCCCTTTCTAATTTAATTGTCACATTTCCTCTGTAATGTGTCACCTTTTCTCTGTATTGTGTCACCCTTCCTCTGTATTGTGTCGCCCTTCCTCTGTAATGTGTCACCTTCCTCTGTCATGTGTCGCCTTTCGTCTGTAATGTGTCACCCTTCCGCTGTTATGCTTCGCCCTTCCTCTGTTATGTGTCACCCTTTCTCCTTGTAATGTGTCACCCTTCCTCTGCAATGTGTCATCCTTCCTATGTTATGTGTCGCCTTTCATATGTAATGTGCCGCCCTTTCTCTGTAATGTGTCACCGTTCCTCTGTTATGTGTCACATTGTCCCTCTGTAATGTGTGAATGTCACCTATTAACTCTGCAATGTGTCTCGCTTCCCCTTCTGTAATGTGCCACGCTTTCTCTCAGCAATGTGTCCCATTCCCCTCTATAATGGCCCATCTTTCCTCTGTAATGTGTCACCTTTCCCCGTTGTAATGTGTCACCTTTTCTATCTGTAATGTGTCCCCCTTCCCCTCTGTTATATGCCACCCTTCCTCTGTAATGTGTCACCCTTCCTCTGTAAAACGTCACCCGACCCCGTTGTAATGTGTCACGCTTCCACTCTGTAATGTGTTAACCTTTCACTCTGTAATGAGTCACCCTTCCTCTGTAAAGTGTATCTCTTCCTCTGTAATGTGTCCCCTTCCTCTGTAACACCCTCTACATTGTGTCACCTTCCCCTCTGTAATGTGTCACCCTTCCACTCGGTAATGTGTTACCATTTTCTCTGTAATGAGTCACCGTTCTTCTCTGTAATGTGTCACCCTTTCTGTTTTTAATGTTCCATTGATTTTAACAATCTGGTAAACTTTGTAAAGATCTGATGAAAAATGAAGGCCCTAACGTCTCAACGAGGCAAAATATAGCAATGTTAACTAAATAAAGGGCCGATAACTCCGCTGTTACATGTCTGATCTGGCTGGTTATCAAACTTCTCCGAGTTTTTATTGATATTAACAATATGGCAACGTTTAGTAAAGATCGGATGAAAAATGAAGGCCCTATCGTCTTAAAGAGGCAGAATATAGCATTTTAACTCAATCAATGGCCAACTCAATCAATGGCCATAACTCAGTTGTTATTGATCCGATCTAACTGGATTTCGAAGTTGTCCAAGCTTTCATTGATATTAACAATATGATTGGTAAAGATCTGATGAAAAATGAAGGCTCTATCGTCTTAACGAGGTAAAAGTTAACGGACGGACAACGGACGGATGACGGACGACGGAAAACTCGCCATTCCATAAGCTCTGCTGGACCTTGGCCAGTAGAACTAAAGGTAGGGTAGGTAGGTTTTATTTTTATTTGTTTTAAATCACACTCCCTGATAGATTTCCGACAAAATCGCAACAACTCAAACATGAGTGTTTCGATTGATTTCATCATCATAATGAAAAAACAAAAACAGCATATAATAGAAAAGCACTGCATATCAGAAGAAATTCACCACGTTTAAAGCCGTTTGTACTGAATATAATGCCGTTGAAACCACCGAATATAAAGACGTATTCCACCACGTATATTAAAATATGTACCACATATAAAGTCAATAGAAGCACTGCATATAAATACAATCCTACTTCAGATAATGTTCAAAGGATATCATATATTAGATAAACTATTGCAGATAATAATAAATGCAATACATATAATAACTGGACTGGATGTTATGGTTTATCTACTACAAACAATGTCTTACTGTCGCATATAATGATTAATCTACTGCATATAAATACTTTTCTACCACATATAAAGATTTATTTACCACATATAATTATAAATGCACTGCATATCAGGAAATATCTACGACATATAAAGGGAAATGTACTGAATATATTGGCAACATCATAAGACAGTCGTGGCATTCCATAGTCTTACACACCCATAATTATTGTTATCGCCACTTGAGGCAAACAGAAAATTTATTGGAGTGCAAAGTGTGTGTTTGAGCATTAGCTACAGACGACAGTGTACGAAGGAATAAATTGATCCTTGAACCTGCACACGGCCAGTTAGTAAAGGGACCGAAAATTAGAAATTCGTAAATTCATGTTACAGATACATGTCCGTCTGTCCGTCGTTCCGACTGTACTTCAGTCCGTTACCATATCTCCTCCTTAACCACTCATCGGAATTCAACTAAACATACTGAAGAATTCCCCACATGATAACGACGAGCAAGAGCATCATTATTGACTGGCTCCTTACCCAGGGTCAAATACAATAAACATTCAAATACACTGTCATTTTCCCCTGTTTTTGCTCATAACTTGGTAAAATATACCCGTCGTTGAAAGATAAACAACATATGATACGATTTTATTGTTCCACGTTCAGAGGTCTGCCCAGGCGTTGGAGGGTAATTTGGGGGTAATATTTTATCTTAAATGAAACATTAAGATGATGCCATTACGTATACGTTTTCACCTCCTGTTATCCATGGGCTTGGAGCAAGAGGCATCAACAGGTCACATTAGATAAAACTTTTATTTACACTGTCGTTTTTTCCATATTGTTTCACATACATGGCATACATAGCCCTCTATGAAAGGTGAGAGCACATCAAACGGTTTTATTATTCTATTGTCAGTCCAGGGGTGGGGGTGGGGGATTGGGCGGGTAATATGTCGTGTTTTTTAAGTATGTCTCAAATAAAACATATTTCTCAAATTAAATGTTATGATGATGGTATTACACAGTATATTTTGTCCCAGGGTTATCCGTTGGTCTCCGTGTTGGGGTAAAAGTTCACATACACAAATACATTTTTTATTTTTTATTTACCCGCAGTGTTATACATACAGAACAACACACATAGTACTATTTGCGCACTGAGTATCAAAGTATCATCAATACAAACAACGTTAACCCTAGATTTGGACACAGGGTCATAAGAGTGAATATATATAGTTGTTTACTATATTGACCTGTGTGAAGGATGCGTGGGGATTTGCGATGGCGCGCCGTCGAATTTGTTTCGGTCTAGTTTGTTTTTAGTGGATATTTCTAGGCAGATGTACACAAAATACAATGTTTTAAGGTAAGAGTGTACATAAATGTTAACATTTAAATGAATGAATTTGGGTTTTAAGGCGCAATAACACATGAAACATTTGAAGAAGACTTTTTTATGCTACATGTGCTCTCAAATATGTTTTGTTAAATGGAATATAAGTATTGCCTTATTATCATTAACTGCATAAAATAAGTCAAACGGATGGACTGGCCAAAATTCAACATAAGGAATAACCTTAATATAGTTTGTAAAAGTTTTTAAGATAACAGCTACTGTTTTATTTAAAAGCATCTATTAATATTGTTTTGATTGAAATTTTAAGGTTTCGTTTTAAACGAGAAACCGAACGTGAATAAAATGTCTGTTTTAGTCAGCGCATTATTACCCACAGGTATATTGTAACTGTATACATGTATTATTGATTGATCTGTCAATCTAGGTCATACTGACCAAGTAGTTTACATATGAGAAATTAAGTTCTAAAATTAGTTAAAGAAGAACATTTTAGATTGTTTTACACTTTTCTGCAAAGGATTATTATCTTTACAGCATGTTCTTGTAAATTATTCACTGTTTAATCAAGTCCATTTGCGAGTGGTTTCAATCAGTATTTTGCTGTATTAAACAGGCATTGTAAATCCATATTACTGTGAAACACTATTTGGATTTGGATTTTAATACATCTTGTGTGAAGAGGACTAAACGTACTGCGCTCATTAATTGATAAAAGTGATGTTGCATATTATTTTGAACTTGTGTGTGAAGAACATTTTGGATAATTGTCGATATTTTGAGACATTAAAGCTCAACATGGATAGAATTTCAGACGACTGCTGTAGTATTTTGATATTGATAAGTTGTGATGAAACTTCCCATTTTTGAAGACATTTATATTTAGACAATATCAAAAATTAAAAAACATACGTTATCATACAGTTGTGTTGTTGTAACATCAAATATATTTTTCAAAAGGTGTGGCCCCCACCAATAATTGAAACGTTCCTACGTCCATTCTGTTATATAATACTCATCAAAATAGTGTAGTGTACCTTCAATATAACATATAAAAAAACGACTGCTCGGCCATATTTCCAATTTCAACAACCCTCTGAGCATATGTATACTGTCCAGAGAAATGACCATTTATCGTACCTTCTCCAGCAGTGTCCGAAACTAAGCGAACACCCTAAACACTGTCTTGGGCTTTGGCGTTTGTCCGTGGTGGAAAATCTACTGGACCCGTCTCGGAATCTTTTCATTTTCTATTTACGTTCTGTCAAAATACTGGTGTTAGTATAGGTTTTATAACATAAATCAACCGGATCATTTTTTTTTAAAAAAAGTTGTGCAGTATCCTGTTAATTTTACATGTAACTGTATCCTGAACATTTTATATAAGGCAGACATCCGAATAGTTTGGCATTTACGACACATAAGCCAGACCAACGAACTGCACAATGTTGTTGTTCGCTGTACAGATAGAGATGTGTTCATCGTTCTCTTATTCCATGTCAGTAACTATATATGAATCCTTTGTCTGGATGGCTGTAGGCCACGAAAGCAGAAATAACTGAAAGTATATTGACGTCACACAGCTCAGTGGGAAGTTTGGAAAGCCAGTATGTTCAGCATTGCCAACAGTACATGCATTACTGGTTGTGACTATACTGCTGCATTCATCTGTAAACGAAAGGTTCGACCTTTTGAAATCGTCGAAAAGTACCCGTGGTGTCTACATGCGTATAGAAAGCTTTAAGAATCTGATGAAGGGACAACTGAAGTCGAAAGTGATATAGAGTCCTTCGTGTGTAATATTTAAGGCAAACATGTTGTTACTAGTGTAGAAGATGCAATATTTGCTATATTCAGGAAAAAATACACCCCTATAGACCAAAGTCACACCTTGGCAAAACTAAAAGGGGTTGATCCAAGTCTCCTGGCACGTTCAAAATGATATATAGGGTCCTATAGAAACCACAGCGTCCGAACGTAGGTGGCATTGTAGGTCCGCACTGTACTGCATACAAGGACTTGAAACTACAATGAAAGAGACAAAAAAACAACAGAAAGGGTGGTGAAGACAGGGTTACCGACTTGGAACGGTCAGTAGGCAATAAGGCCTACTGGTGAGCTTCAATCGATTTTATATGCGCACAATCCTCGCTATTATCCTGTCTACAGCGACCAAATAGACAAGACAGTGTAAACAAAACTACATCCCATCAAAAGGAAATCTCTAACAATAAAGTCCACATCCAGAGAAACTAACTAAAGATATACATACTAAATAATAAACATCTCAGAATGTATCCAGAATCGTACTGAACAACCATAGTAGGTGCAGTTAAAGAGAAAACCAATCTAGGGTACGACCAGAAAACCCGAGGGACGAAAGCTCATGCACCCATCTCCCTTAGTTTGGGTTTCAGTAGGTACAATCATAGAGTCCCAAGAGGTAGTCCAGTCACAAGTGAAAAGTGAAGCGTAATGACTGACTGTAGATGGGTCAGATCTACATCAACATGTGCTGTGGACAAACTTAGTGGCTTCGCTGTGTAAGCATGCAGATAGAGCCGATCCTATTGCGCTGAACCCAACGGAATCTGGATGGATAGAAGAAGATGACCGGTTCACAATGACGTGGACCCCAGATACTCCAAGACATCATAAACAACATAAACAGCGATAGTAACAGTGTTGCCGAAGATGATACGGAAGAAATGGCAACATCCGATGAATCAGAATAGAGAAAGATGAAAATGTTGATTAGACAGTACTGGGTATGACGTGTAGTTTACCGAAATTTACCTTGACGTTTTTCGTCTGGCTATTGGGAAGCTTGAGATATCAAAAGTTGTAAAAACACATTTGTATTGAGTAGTCAAATTTTATTTTCAATATTTGTAAATGCACAATCAAATGTCTTTTAATCACATGAACGTCCATACTTTTTTATATACTACACCATTTAATGTTATCTGCTATAAATAACAGTGGTACAAGTCATTGTATTCAATATATTCCCATTTAATGAGTTCACTCATATGTTGACCCCGTGTCATATTAAAGTGATGTTTGGAATTATGGGTCATATCACCACATTTAAAATATATTTACCCGATATCAGCATATTCTGTATTATCAATACATGTCATGAAATAATACAGAATATATACACTGCAATAAAAACATATATGCTGCCTTGTTGGTTAGAGATTAGATCATGGCGGGGATTTCTTTATTTACACTGTCCTGTTTTAATGGGATGACAGTAGGGTAAGTGTGAGGTTTGGTGCACACTAGAACCGGTTTAAACCCTCAGTAGCCTACTTTGCCACTGACCGTTCCAAGGCGGTAGCCCTATTGTCAACCCTTTTGTTTTTGTGATGTCGTTTGCATTTATATTACTTTTGCCTTCTTGTTTGTCTGTTTGCCTGTTTGTTTCTGAGTATTTTGGTTGACTGTCCACCTTGAATGCTACTTTCCCTGTCCGATCTTTTTATATTTCTTTATACATGTGGGAAGGAAAAATTGATTTTATTATAGATTTTGCACTTAATTGACCTTTTGACCTTGTACATGGTCTTTGACCTTGACTTTGAATATTCGCAAACTATTTTTTAAATATCTTTCCCTCATTACCTATGCATTGTTACCATTTTGAACACTATTAATGATATAAGAATTATAGCATAAACATAAACTCAACCCTACCCAACATTTTTCAGACCTTGAATTGCTTACCTCTATATTTGCTTTTAATTGATTTTTTTTTTAATTTTGGGGCATGCTGGTGCTCTTAAGAAATGAGTTTTTGAATTCAGTATAGGATTTCAAGTAAGAAAACACCCATAGACCTTTTGGCATCTCTCACTGCAATAAAAGTCCATGGGCTTTGGGTCTAAAGTCAGAAGCTTTCTAGGATTCTGTTCGTACTACAGCCGTTACGTTAAAGATTTGCACAAATTGCGCTTCCATTGTACACATTAACTGAACATGATTCAAAGATAAACATTGAGACCCTAAAGATTTAAATCACCTATTTGCACAATTCTCATAACCTTTTATACTCCTGGGTAATTTTAATGCACACAACTACGTCTGGGGTTGTAAAGATATAAATGATAAAGGCAAGAAAATTGAGGATTTCTTAGCCAAAAACAATTTGTGTCTTTTTAATGATAATAAGTCATATACCTATTTACATCCCTCATTCTTCCATTGATTTTACAATATGCGATTTTTTCAAGAAGGTAAAAGTAATATTAAATGCAAACGACATCACAAACACAAAGGGTTGACAATAGGGCTACCGCCTTGGAACGGTCAGTGGCAAAATAGGCCATTGGGTGGTTTAAACCGGTTCTAGGGTGCACCAAACCGCACACTTACCCTACTGTCATCCCATTAAAACAGGACAGTGTAAATAAAAAAAATCCCCGCCATGATCTAATTTCTAACCAACAAGGCAGCATCAATAGGCAATATAGGTAAAACACAAATATGCTCGTGTAAATATAAAACAAAAAAAAAACAATAGCATAGAAAGTCACAATGAAGGTACTCAATGACTTGGCAAAAGTCAGAGCAACAAGAGAATAAACCATTAAGGGCACGACAAGAAAGATCATAGATAAACAACTAACGCTACCGTCCAATTGGGCTTTAGGTATGCGTCATCATAGGGTCCAGAGCCTTAAAAGGGTTCACCACCAAGCATACAGTACATTGCAAAATGATAGGGTCATAACCTCTTTTGATAAACTTTTTAGGTAGAATGAAGTGACCATGACAAAGAATCTTACGAAGTTTATAAATCACATCAACATAGAAGTCAGGTTGTGATAGTCCTTGTCGCAGAAGAGTCCTTAAATCACTTTTATATTTGGAAAGAAGCTCAGGGTTACGATAATAAAATTTTGCAAAGGTTTTACGAAGATTATGGTAACGGTAACCCTGATTGAGTAGCTTTTTAGTTATACAAATATTACGAATATTGAAGTCCTCAATTCGAGTACAAGCTCTTGAAAAACGAATAAGTTGAGACGCATATACCCCATAAGAAGTTGCTCCTGGAACATCCCCAGCCAAGTGGGGATAATTAACAATGTCAAAATTAAAATCATCTCTCTTGTCATAGATTTTTCTAATTATTTCACTATTTTAAATCGAGAGATATAAATCAAAAAAAGAAGCGTTATTATCAGATATATTAGCTTAGTTAAGCTGAAGTTCTTTAGGATAATTATTATTAACCATAGTTAGAAAGAAAGGGTTGTCAATGTTCAATATATCATCCAAATACCGGGAGGTGTCATTAAAGGCTTCAATAACATCTGCCTGGGTATCTGGTGAACGACTCAACATGAAATCTCTTTCATAGAACAATAAAAACAAATCTGCGACAAGTGGTGCACAGTTCGTACCCATAGGGATACCAACAGTTTGACTATAAACGGTGGTTCCATACCTGACGAAAATATTATCTTATAGGAAGATGAGTGCTTCACAAACTTCATAGCAAAGAAATATAAAAAGATCGGACAGGGAAAGTAGCATTCAAGGGGGACAGTCAACCACAAAACACAGAAAGAAACACGCAAACAGACAAACAAGAAGGAAAAAACAATAATAAATGAAAAACAACATCACAAACACAAAAGGGTTGCCAATAGGGCTACCGCCTTGGAACGGTCAGTGGCAAAGTAGGCCACTGGGGGTCCACATAGTATAATTGTCTAAACTGCCGTTAGTAAAAAATGCTTTAATATTATTACATGCAAAAAATTTACTATTTTCTCTAGCGACTGATTTTTGAATAGGAGAAATTAGCTTGTCTTTAATAAGGTGATGTGGTAAGGTTGTATATAGTGTATATAGTGTAGAGAAGTCATAAGTGCTTATTGATGAAACTTGACCTGAACATTTTATCAAGGACGTCTCCTGAATTTTTTATAGACCAACATAAATTAATCCCAGCGTTTTCATAAGTTTTATCACAATAAAGTTTAACGTGATCTTTAACGGCAGTAAGACAAGAAGTTAAAAGTGTGGAGATGTTTGTTGTGGTGCAGGCACTAGAATTCGAAATAAAGCGAACCGTAAACGGATATGTAATCTAGAAATCCAGTACATAGTATGCTGTTATTTTGCTGATCGTTTACACAAGCCTTGAACGTAGTGCACCGAGTTATATGTGCGGAAACAACATCATCCTCAGTAGAATTAACTGGAGTATACGAATTGGTGCTGCCGAGTTCCAGAGATAAAACATTGACGTAATGTAGGCGTCAAACAATAATTACATTAATAGCTGCTTTATCTCCAGCAACAAAATCACATTTATTATGAAATTTCTGAATAACAATTAAAGCCTTCCGTTTTCGAGGATGTCGAAGACGCAACTACTCTTTTTACCTAAACTCATCATGCTATAGCTGATCAAACTATTCAAATAAACTCGGCAAATCCAAAACGCCCACATAAACCATGGTACGACGATGACTGCAAAAAGGCAGTCAGCGATCTTAAAGCTGCATTAAATAATTTTAACCTGCGGCCAACTCAAGCAAATTTAGATAACATTAGAGTTTTTCGTGCGAAAGCCCGTCGTACTATAAAGGACGGGAAGAGGAAATCCTGGAGATCTTAGGAGACATGGTCCGGAAAATAAGTGGTAAAGGTAATTCTAGCTCTGTAAATCATCTTAAAACAGATAATGGAGATATAACATCTGTCAAGATGTTACAAACACTTCGGCAGAAACATGTTCAAAATATTCTTCTTCTGAAAACTGTCAACCAAATTTTCTGAAAAATAAGAAACTAAAAGAGCAGAAGAAGCCGAATTTCAATTCGAAAAGCTTGGAGAGTCCGTTAAAAAGGCTCATGATTCATCAGCTGGTCCTGATGATATCCATTATAAAGTATTAAAACATTTACCTGAATCCTGTCTCTCTACCCTTATTCATATATTTAATAAGGTTTGGTGACGGGAAACTTCCCCGATTCTTGTCGGGAAGCAATCGTTATTCCAGTCCCCAAATCTGGAAAGGATCATACGGACCCAATAAATTATCGCCCAATCACTTTAACGAGGTGTGTATGTAAAACCATGGAACGAATGAATAATGAGAGACTCGATTGGTACCTGGAGTCCAACAAACTGATAACAAAGTATCAAAGTGGATTTCGGCGCCAACGAGGCACAACAGACAATTTCATTCGATTTGAATCGTTTATTAGTGAAGCTTTCATAAAAAAAGAACATCTAGTCGCAGTATTTTTTGACTTGGAGAAAGGTTATGATACTGCATGGAAGTACGGTATTATGAATGATCTTCATGACCTTGGTCTTAGAGGCAGATTACCCATTATTATAGAGAAATTCTTAGATGATAGACAGTTTCGTGTCCGAATGGGTTCAACCCTCTCTGATATTAATGAACAGGAGATGGGTGTTCCACAGGGCAGAATAATCTATGTCACGCTTTTTAATATAACGATTAACAGTATAGTAAAATGCATCAATCCAGGTGTAGATTTTTCACTATATGTTGACGACTTGATCATGGCGGAGATTTCTTTATTTACACTGTCCTGTTTTAATGGGATGAAGTAGGGTAAATGTGAGGTTTTGTGCACCCTAGAACCGATTTAAACGCCCAGTGGCCTATTTTGCCACTGACCTTTCCAAGGCGGTAGCCCTATTGTCAACCCTTTTGTGTTTGTGATGTCGTTTGTATTTATTATTACTTTTGCCTTCTTGTTTGTCTGTTTGCGTATTTGTTTCTGTGTTTTGTGGTTGACTGTCCTCCTTGAATGCTACTTTCCCTGTCCGATCTTTTTATATTTCTTCGTTATATGTTATCGTGCAAATAACATGAATACTATTGAGAGACAATTACAACAATATCTCAATAAACGTCAGACCTGGTCTGATGAAAATGGTTTTAAATTTTCTAAATCTAAAACCAATTTTATGCACTTTTGTCAACTACGCAAACATCACGAAGACGCTTATCTTACACTGGGCGGTTCACCTTTACCAGGAGTGGACGAGACAAAATTCCTAGGTCTTATTTTTAACGTTTATACCACACCTTAAATACTTGAAGGCCAAATGCCTTAAAGCTCTTAACTTACTTAAAGTTGTTGCAAAAACTATTTGGGGAGCAGATCGAAAAGTCCTCTTGCGACTTTACAGATCTCTTATCAGATCCAAGCTGGACTACGGCTCAATAGTATATGAATCGACTCGCAAGTCATACTTGCAGATGCTCCATCCGATACATAATCAAGGATTACGACTCGCCTTAGGAGCCTTTTGTACATCACTAGCCAAAAGTCTATATGTTGAAGCTAATGAACCATCACTGTCTCATAGACGGAACAAATTAGTCCTTCAGTATACCATTAAATTACAATCTAACCCTTCAAATTCAACTTTCGATACTGTTTTTGATCCTAATTATGAACCTCTTTTTGATCGAAAACCGAAGGCCATTCGGCCATTTGGTCTTCGTATTGAACCAAAATTAAGAGTCACTGAAATCGACCTAAATTTGATTGCCAAGTACAAAGTACCACAAATTCCACCGTGGACTTTGGAAACGCCAACAATTATTTTTGATCTTTGTAATAATAACAAATCCATTACAGATCCCACTATCTTTTAAAGCAAATTTAATGAAATTAAATCAAAATACAGTAATTTTCATCATATATACACAGATGGTTCTAAAGACGGAGACAAGGTAGATGCAGCAGTTGTTGTTCACAAACATAGCACAAAGAGCCGCCTGTCTGACAAGGCCTTTATCTTTTCAGCTGAACTTAAAGCAATTGAACTTGCCTTACATTATATACAGGAATCTTATGATGACCATTTCGTAATCTTTTCTGATTCCCTTTCATCTCTTCAAGCCCTGGGTAATATGAAACATGATAATCCAGTTGTGCTTCAGCTTTTAGAAAAGTACAATTTTCTTATAGTTGATAATGTTATTAATTTCTGCTAGCTTCCAAAAATGAGATATAGGGTCCTATAGAAAACCACAGCGTCCGAGCGCAATGGCATAGTAGGTCCGCACTGTACTGCAAACAAGGACTTGATAATACAATATTAGAGACAAAAAACAACAGAAAGGGTGGTGAAGACAGGGTTACCGACTTTGAACGGTGAGTAGGCAATAAGGCCTACTGGTTAGCTTGAATCGATTTGATAGGCGCACAATCCTCGCTATTATCCTGTCTACAGCGCCCAAATAGACAAGACAGTGTGAACAAAACTACATCCCATCAAAAAGAAATCTCTAACAATAAAGTCCACAACCAGTGAAACTAACTAAAGAAACACATACTAAATAATAAACATCTCAGGATGTATCCATAATCGTACTGAACAACCCTAGTAGTTGCAGCTAAAAAGAAAACCGATCTAGGGTACGACCAGAAAACCCGAGGGACGAAAGCTCATGCACCCACCTCCCTTAGTTGGGGTTTCAGTAGGTACAATCATAGAGTGCCAAGAGGTAGTCCAGTCATCGCACAAGTGAAAAGTGAAGCGTAATGACTGACTGTAGAGGGGTCAATCACTAAACATGCAGTGCGCTGTAAAACCAAAGGGTTATATCCTTTTCTGACGAACTTCCTGATTAAATGTGTAAAGCGGTCAGGAAACCCGTGAGACCCCTTTAATTTTCGAAGTTTATAGACCACATCTCCATAAAATGAGGGTTGTGATATACCTAGTCGCAGTAGTGTTTTAAGGTTGGTGTTGTACTTTTCCAGCAGGCCATCGTTGAGACGGTAAAATTTAGAAAAATATCTACGTAGTTTGTGATAACGAAAACCCTGCTAAAGAAGTTTACTTGTAATAACTTGATTTCGATCATTGAAGTCTATAACATCATTACACGCTCTAGCAAATCGAATGAGCTGGGAGATATACACCCCGTATGAGGTAGCACGAGAGACATCTCCATCCAGGTGTGAATAGTTAACGATGTTAAAATTGAAATCATCTCTCTTACAATAGATTTTAGTATGAATACAATCATTTGAAATCGAGAGATGAAGATCGAGAAAAGCTGCTACTGTATCCGAACTGCCATGAAGGAATACGTTGTAATGATAGAGCTGATAGTGATGCTAATGTAGCATTTGGTTTACATATATCTAATACCAAATTACCTTATACTGATTTTAAAAGTTGTATCAACACATATATTCGTAACTCTTGGCAAGCCGCTTTGGACTTGTCGGTGAACAATAAACTCCATTCCATTAAACCGTTACTCGGACAATGGCGTCCTTCTAGTAGACCCATTCGTCGAGAGGAAGTTGTCCTAGCCAGGGTCAGGATAGAGCATACACTCTGTACTGATTCATATTTATTACAAGATAAGCAGTTGCCAGAATTAATACCCTGTTTTGCACCGTTAACGGTCAAACATTGTCTTTTTGGAATGTTTAGACTTTGATCCTATGCGACAAAGATACTACACAGTTAATACTTTGAAAGAGCTATTTGATACTATATATTTTAGCCTTGTTTTAGATTTCCTTCAAGAAATCAGACAACCCTTTTTGTGTTTGTGATGTCGTTTGCATTTATTATTGCTTTTGCCTTCTTGTTTGTCTATTTGCGTGTTTGTTTCTGTGTTTTGTGGTTTACTGTCCTCCTTGAATGCTACTTTCCCTGTCCGATCTTTTTATATTTCTTTGTAAATCAATATAATATTTTCCTATATTTATCGACTTGTTTACAAGTAGATTGTTGATTTACATATATACATAGTTTATATTGCTACCATATGATCCCTTATTTGTAGATAGCTTTATCTTTATACGTTTACATTATTTTTAATTACTACTTCATTCCTTCATGATTCATCGGTTTTTGCGCACAATTTGACCTATTTATGTGTCTACGTGCCGTAAAACACCATTCATTCATTAATTCATTCCAAGTCTCTGCTGAGTGGATACAGTCCAAATCCATTTAAAAAATAAGAATGGCTAAATTAAATGATACCATCATTAAACCCATTCTTGAATGGAAAGGAAGGAGAGCACTCGCCCAGAATGGAACACAGTGTGTCATTTCAGTGCTGACTGAAAATATTACTGGTCACAATGGGAAAGACTAAAAGTCTCGGTAACTATGTCTTCACCGCCCTTTCTGTTGTTTTTTGTCTCTTTCATTGTAGTTTCAAGTCCTTGTTTGCAGTACAGTGCGGACCTACGATGCCATTGCGTTCGGACGCTGTGGTTTCTATAGGACCATATATATAATTTTAAACGGAATATTGTACCAAGGTTGGCATAACAACAGATTGGTTTAATTCGGATACAACTAGTCCAGTCTTACCTGAAATTTGCCGACCAGATGTACTGTCCACCGCAGGTCACATGGGAATAGGTAAAACAATAGCCAGAATACGAAGTAGATTCTATTGGGTTGCTTTCAAGAATGACATTATCAAGAACTGCAATGAATGCTTTGAGTGCAGGCATGTAAAATGCCAGCACAATCCAAAAAGGATGCAATGAAAACTTACAATGTAGTTGCTCCAATGAAACGGGTTGCCATAGTTATTCTAGGTATCCTACCAGAAACGACACAAGGTAACAAGTATATACTTGTCATGACGGATTACTTCACAAGATGGACAGAAGCATGTCCATCACCCAATATAACGGCTTCTTCTGTCGCAACACAGTTTGTGAATACTTTTGTCAGTAGATTTGGGATACTTAGGGAAGTCCATACAGATCAAGGTAAACAGTTCGAGTCTGACCTTTTTCAGTCATTACGTAAATTTTGGGGTATTAACAAAACCAGAACAACCCCGTTTCATTCTCAAAATGATGGCCTCGTTGAACGTTTCAACAGAACACTTGAGGATATGTTGAGCAATATGTATCCCCATCACAGCGTAACTGGGATGAACTTTTGCCAGTTCTGGTGATGGCCTATCACTCATCACAGCATGAGTCCACTGGTATGTCACCAAACTGCTGATGCTGGGAAGAGAATTGATTTGCCTGTGGATCTTCTATACACTCCTCCCAGAGATGAAACCCTAAAAATACGAAAAACAGCTATGTTAAGAACTTGCAAGAAAATATTAAGCTTCTACATAATATTGCCAGAAAAAATATGGTTAAAGCAAGTATTAACAGACATCATATTAAAATACAAAAGGAAGCTTAGCTCATAGTTCAATGTATGAACAGGGTTGTTTGTCCCCACTGACTTCGAGTAATACAAATGTTACAGAAATACAGTAAAATATAATTGAAAATGTCTTGTGAGTTCTTGGATATATTGTTATGTCTATCCTACAAATATGTTGTTATTGTTGTTGTCAATTTATTTTTATTCTTGAAGTTGTTGTTTCAAAAATCATTTAGATATTTAGAGATTATGTTATTGTGTCTGCAAAGTCAATTGCATTTAATGCACTTTTAGTGCTATAGGTCCATAAAATAGGTCCTTAAAGTAATGAACATTTAAGTATGTGTCATTTAAAAAAGATACAATGCAGGGAAAATATTAGTCCATTATCTAATGAACAATTACAAATGTTCAAAAGAACATTTTAATATTAATATTATGTCATCAATGAACATTACTGACCCATCGCATTTTCATATACATGGTGGTATTTGAAATATGGTTCAGAATTATAATGAATAAATGGTATTCATTCAAAGTATTATTAATATGCTGTTCCATTCAAAGTGGAAATATAAGAACAATTGCCCCATAAGCGCCTAGCTTCAAACAGATACCACTACAGTTTGAATGCCGCCTGTGCAAGCGTAACTTTGAAAAACTAGACAGCCTGAAACGTCATCACATGGAAAAATATGGTGCCAGAATCCAATGCGAGATGTGCTATTTTGAAGTGTCCAAGAGTAGGGGAACGAAGATGACTCGGCATATGGCAACAAGACATCGATTCCCAACCCCACTAGTGGTAGAACCGAACCACCTGTCTTTCTTTCCATACCTTCGTTGGAAGCTGAGGTAGTTGAAGCCACAGCGCCAGATAACACATCGGTGCCCGCGGTGGAATCTGCCTCCATATGCCATAACTAGAACCTGCTTTCCACATGCATGAAAGCCACCTTGCCGGAAGTAGCAATATTTCAGCTAACGGAAGTAATCCATTCGGACACAATTCAGGTTGCGGTAGACTTGTTTCCATCGCTAGATTGTAGTGAATCCCTCATAGCCAGAGAAATATGCTTATCGAGTCCAAGGCAGAGTGTCTGGTAGTGAAGCGGATATTAGTGAATATGGCATGGAGATTGATACACCAGAAACGGACAGGATTATGTTGTATGCAGGAGAGGATGATAAAATCAAGGAAGAAACTATAAGAGCTAAAGCTGTTATCACGGAAAAAACAGATGGAAAAATGAGCATATAAAATTCGACAGGGCGGAAGGGGTAGAGGAGAAGACTTGTGATGTTGAGTTTATCAAGGAAAAGAAAGACATTAATCAGGCGGAACAGAAGGTGGTGGAAGAAATTATTCAGTTGATGAACAGAAGTTTTTTGCTCAGAAAGCAGAAGAATCAACCGAAGAAAAGAGTAAAATATCTAAATAAGAGGCCCATCAAATTGAGACCAAAGGAACGGCCTAATGATAAACTAGCCGAGGTAAGGACGTCACATATATAGGTGAATACTTAATTCTTAAAGGGATTAGATGTGATATGTGATATGGCGGAGTGCTTGGTATCAAATACAAATGAACAAATGTATAATGTACTTTAGTTCCATAATGTTATCATGTATTACGTTTAGCCGCTTTTGTTTAATTACTGTTCATGCAAATGTTTGGTCTGGAAAACCCGATGACTCGGCTTGGTGTTGCTGTTAACTCATCAATATTAACATATAACTGGTTCACTGATATTGCTGTCAGTTGACTTTTATCATGTTTTTACAGTATTAACGCATCCATTTATGCATCTGAATCTAGTCGAGTCGTTGAATTGTTCAGATCACGTGAAACATTTTCATCAATAACTAAATCGGACGGAACGACCAATATTATTGCATATACATATTCAATATTCAATGAAAACGATAATGTTGTTTTATTTGGTTTACTGTAGGGTAAGTGTGAGGCTTGGTGCAACCTAGATGCTGGTTTAAACCCCCAGCGGTCTTTCTTTGCCACTGACCGTTCCAAGGCGGTAGCCTTATTGTCAACCCTTTTGTGTTTGTGATGTCTTATTTGGCCTTTTCTTCATCTTTAAATTTGTTCTTTATTTCTGTGTGTGTTGACTGTCAGGGGCGTAGCTTGGCTGAATATGATGTGTAGGCCGAGTTCTAGTGGGGTCCGGGGGGCATGCTCCCCAATAACTTGTTTTCAGCTAGACTGTCGGAGGTGTGTTTTGGCGTATATTTCGTACCGGTGAATATGTCTATAAGAGCATCAATATCCTTACTTTTTACCGTAAATTATACATCTTATAACTAAAAAGAAGCTGTCCTCCTTACCGCTCTAGGCCTCCGATTTTTATTGAATTTTTGGCATTTTCATTTTCTCGATTTTTCAGAAAAATGTGTAGGCCGCGGCCTACACGGCCTATAGGAAGCTACGCCCCTGACTGTCGTCCTTGAATGCTGCTTTTCCTGGTCGATTTTTATATCTATTTTTATTCGTATTTGAACAAGTTTTCGAGATCACCTCCATTCTCTTTAACTGGATCCTGGACTTGTTTCATTACAGAATACGATATACGTTACATGACAACTTTAGCTTCAACTAATTTGATTGATGAACAGCATAAGCATGAGTTAAATACACCTATATTAATATTAACAGTACGCAACATAAGACAGTAATATTATTAGTTATTAAGATTCTTGACAGGGGTCATGGGCTCACATTCCCTGCCTGGAAATTATATTCACCCGAGCCGTCCATGTTCCCTGTCAAGAATCCTAATAACGAATTTGTCATACTTCAAAGTTGTAACCATTTATTTAAGAAAAAAAACAGCCAAAGACGCGATTTCAGTTTTATTGCGCCAATTTTCCATAACTGCCTCTAACTAGACGTTGTTTACTTTCGTGACGTCATCGCTCTAACGTCGTTAAATTTGGCGGATGTTTTAATAAAATAAACGTATTTTATCACTATGTTAATGTTTTATTATCTGTAAAATTGCCAAAAAAAATAAACTTACGATTATTTCAGACTTTTACACACAGTGGAAAGCGCAGAAAAGAGATAGGAAGGAAACAATCGGCGGTTTCCAAAACGAATCGGCAACGTTATCGTCGCCATTTTGTTTTTGTGTATTGGAGTAATGGGGTACCTATGGGGAATTCGTCCTAGGTTCACGTCTCGAGACGTAGACATGAGCTCATGTCTACGGCGCATTGTCCAATGAAATCCTGAGAATTTTCTTTGCAGTATGACAAATAACTATACCTTATATAATATTCATTTTTTCATGTGTTACTATATATAGTAACAAAAACGGCCTATTTTTCGTTTAATACAGGCATTGTTTCTGCGGACATATTACACAAGCGCGTGAAACGGCGGACCAAAAATCCATATGAAGGGCCAAAACACCCATATGTCGGACCAAAAATACATATGAAATATAGACTGCGTTACATATATTTAGTATTAAATTGTAGATATTTGTCTTAATAATCGACAACGAACCAATCATATCGTGCATCGGCACGTGCATCCAACGACAATCGACGAGATCGTTGAATAAGGTAGAAAGAGTGCTCTAATCCCTTTCTGGTCGGTTATTGGATTTAGACTCAAATTTCACGCAAAAGATCATTAGAGGACGACACAATGATCCAGACGGACACAATGGACTTCGTTGAATTAATGAAAAAACAAAAACACTAAGTCTCATTACGTGGTCCCGCCTTAATTCCATTAAGCGATTGGAAGGCTTATATTAGCGGGATTTTTGTAACGGATATTTCGACAATAAAACTTGTTTATAAAAATGTTTTTACTGAAGAACTGCAATAACCTGTTTTAAATTACGTATTATATTTTTAAATTTTACAATATGCAAATTTTTTAAGCCGAAATTAAGGTTGATAACTCAATACACTAATGGAAACAACATATCATATAACTCAATATGCAAATGGAAACAATATATCAGCTAGCTTATTACACAAATAGAAACACAGTATCATGTAACACAATACGCAAATGAAAACAATATATAGGATAAAACAATACACAAATGGAAACAAGATATCAGCTAACTTATTACACATATGTAAACAACATATAAGGTATCTCAATACACAAATGGAAACAACATATCAGATAAGTCAATATACAAATGGAAACAATATATCAGCTAACTTAATACACAAATAGAAACAACATATCATGTAACTCAATACACACATTGAAACAACATATCATGTAACTCAAAACGAAAATACAAACAATATATCAGGTAAAACAATACACAAATGGAAACAACATATCAGTTAACTCATTACACTAATGGAAACAACGTGTGTATTGAGTTACATGATATGTTGTTTTAATTTGTATATTAAGTTAGCTGATATATTGTTTTCATTAATGTATTGTTTTATCTCATGTATTGTTTCCATTTTTGTATTAAGTTACATAATATGTTGTTTCCATTTGTTTATTGATTTACGTGATATGTTGCTTCCATTTGTGTATTACGTTGGCTGATATGTTTTTTTCATTTGTGTATTGTTTTATCTGATGTATTGTTTCCATGTTTGTATTAAGTTACATAATATGTTGTTTCCATTTGTTTGTTGATTTACGTGATATGCTGCTTCCATTTGTGTATTACGTTGGCTGATATGTTGTTTTCATTTGTGTATTGTTTTATATGATGTATTGTTTCCATTTTTGTATTAAGTTCCATATGTGTTGTTTCCATTTGTTTGTTGATTTACGTGATATGCTGCTTCCATTTGTGTATTACGTTGGCTGATATGTTGTTTTCATTTGTGTATTGTTTTATCCGATATATTTTACTTCGGACCCCAGTCAACTCCATTTTCGCTTCTTGGAGAAGGAGTTGGATGGGATAAGAAAGTGAATACTGGACCACGTAATGTAAAACAAGTGTGTGACTGGTTTGGCGACGCCGACAAACTCGAGAAAAGTCCACTATCAGAACTGAATTAGCACCTAGCACGTTTGTTTTTAACATTAATAAAGACGACGGATCCGAATATGAGCCGGACTCCCTTAAAAGTATTCAACAGAGTTTACATCGATATCTAAGCGACAAGCATTATTTTGCAAACATACCGACAGATCAGCAGTTCAAACATCCCTGGGACGTCCTCCTCTCTAAATGCAAACTGGTGAAATAATATGGACTTGGCAACAAGAAACAAAGAGGAGAACCATTTACGGATGAGGAAATTGAAATACTTAAGAAGAAAAAACTACTCGGTACTTTCTTTAAATACCTTTTATTATAAAACTTATTTCAGTCCAGTTTACGTTGTCATGACTGTGTGTATACAAAAGAGTGATCATTTTAAGGGGAATAACTCTACGCTGTCCGTTTGAGGGGCGCCACAAGGGGTGTTTGTCTCCAAAGTGCCCAGTAAATAGCTATTACAAATAAAATAAAAAAATAAAAATAAATAAAATGAATAAGAAAGAAAAAAGACATTGAAAATAAATTAATTACATGTTTTTATAAATAATAAATAAACCAATCAATTTATAAATAAATAAATCTATTTATGAATACATAAATAAATAGTGAATAAACTGCATATGGCAGAGAATTTCTTTCATTTGCATCAACTGATCCTATGCAGTTCTCACTCAAGATGTTCGCTCAACCAGGTATACAAATCTCTTTGTTCCATATCATTTAAAAAAAACGTCGTTCCTTTGTGGTATAAATGAAATAAAAACACAAAACTCCAACAACAACAAAAATAATCCATTTTCTTCATAATGTTACATTGCCTAATTGTGCCTATATAGACCTATACTGTATAATTCATGTTTATATATTGAAATTAATAAAATAATTTCCGTTACATTTCCCAGATGCCTTATTGTGTTCGCTTTATCTAAAGCAAAAAAGAGAAATTTATAGTAATACATTTATTTAAAATGGTCATTAACTTAGGTTAGGTGTGCCTCTTCGTGATATTTTCCCTCGATAATCATATAAGGCCCTCGAGCTACAGTATTATAAGTACTCTATTACCTTTTCAAATCCTTTTTAAAATATTCTTGATTTTATTTACAAGCACAAACGTAAAAAGAAATAAATAACAAAGTCAGGCTGAAATACGTCACCATTATGACGATTTTCTTACAACGTTTACAGTACATTTGCAACGTAATTTTAATTGAGGGGATGAAGTGATGTCTTGGGGAAAAAGACTCGAATTGCCTATTTCAAGTGACATATCCTATTACTTATGTATATTAACTTTATACGTTTTCCTTCTTAAAATTATATAAATAAAAATGCATTCAAAAAACAAAAAAAAAGAACATACAAACGAATACACAATAAAACCTCTAAGTTTGCTTTTCACAGTTTAGGTCTCACTACACAGTTAGCTCCCTTGAAACCCACGGTAGATAATTCTTAGGCCTTAATTCTTCGGTTTTAAATATTTTTAATAATTGCTGACAGATATGTTTATTGTTGCTGCAGGTGAGATGAACAGAGTCTGAAATTGGATGTGCAGCTATTGGATGACACTGCCACCAAAATATGACAGTTTTATGGGTGTTGAAGAAGAGTAAGGAATTCTGACCCAAACGCTGGAGTTAAAGCCCAAAGTAGTGCATTGGAGGACACCACTCCAATTAAAAAAAACTGTAAACTTTATTCATATAGGCCAACATAGTATAAATGCACTGTGTAGTGAGACCTTTAGCTCTATCTAAAATAACACTGTTTTGATCACACATGTAATAATGGGGTAGATATGTATCTTTGTTACACTGGCCCTCGATAGCCATATGAGGCCCACGAGCTAAAGCTTTCGGGCCTCATATGACTATCTCAGGCTCAGAGTATATATCTGGGCTAATCCGCCAACGGGCATATTGACATGGAAGCTTTTTAATGCTTTTTCAGTTACCAAATAGCGTTAAAAATAGGTATTCAAATCAGCGTTAGAATTACCCAGAAAAAGTCGAAAAGGTCGAAAGAATTATCAACTCAAGGCGATGTGAATTATTATCAAACTGTAAATAAGTATGCATAGAGGAAAGAATATCACTGCAAATTAATGTATTTCTATACAGTATTTCATTTATTGCATTTATATGATATTTATCAATATACCATATTGAAAGTTCTTAATGACGTCACCGTTCCAAGATGGCCGCCTTTATTCGTGTTTCTGCACACTATTTAAGGGACATATCTCCATGATGTTTCATAGTATTTTGACAATTCTTTCATATTTATCCATAGCTTTTAGAGCCCTTTCAAATACAAAGAAATACAAAAAGATCGGACAGGGAAAGTAGCATTCAAGGAGGACAGTCAGCCACAAAACACAGAAACAAACACGCAAACAGACAAACAAGAAGGCAAAGGCAATATTAAATGCAAAAGACAACACAAACACAAAAGGGTTGACAATAGGGCTACCGCCTTGGAACGGTCAGTGGCAAAGTAGGCCACTGGGGTTTAAACCGGTTGTAGGGTGCACCAAACCTCACACTTACCCTACTGTCATCCTATTAAAACAGGACAGTGTAAATAAAGAATTCCCCGCCATGATCTAATCTCTAACCAACAAGGCAGAATCAATAGGTAATATAAGTAAAACACATCAATGCTCGTGTAAATATGATACAAAAAAACAATACCTTAGAAAGCCACAATGAAGGTACTCAATGACTTGGCAGAAGCCAGAGCAGTAAGAGAATAAATCATTAAGTGCACGACAAGAAAGATCATGGACAAACATCAAACGCCACCGTCCCAATGGGCTTTAGGTATGCGTCATCATAGGGTCCATAGCCTGTCCGGTCATCGTACAATTAAATAGGAAAGCATAGTTGCGAACTGTAAAAGGGTCCACCACCAAGCGTGCAGTACGTTGCAAAATGATAGGGTCATAACCTCTTTTGATAAACTTGTTAACAAGTTCAACAAAGATAGTATGAAAGTGATCATGACCAAGAAAGTGATCATGACCATGACGAAGACGTATTCCCATGGCATTACAATATCCCCTACCGGGCATTTTAGTTAAAACAAAAAAGGAAAACTGAAGGTATTGATCGGAATCCTATTTTCTATTTATAGTATCAGTAACATTGGCATTGGATCAAATGATGTGAAAAGTAATCCAAACCATCCTGTCCAAGGTCATCATCTTTTGGTAATGTTTCGTTAAAATCCCTTAAGTTATTGACCGGAAACCGATTTTCTATTAATAGTAAAAGTGTCCTAGACCTTCAAGCGAATGACCCGAATGGCCATACCAAGCTTCTGTTCCATGAGCCACACCTTTTGGTAAAATATCGTTAAAATCCTTTCAAGCCCCAGATACTTCTACCAGGGAGAAAAACTGACTAATGGGTTTCAAGACCGTCCTCACAGCATGCTGACATGAGTTTTCAGGTCAAAGCAGGCCAAAGACTCCTCAAGGATGTGATTGCATTTCATTACTATGTAAGACGGATACATAATTTAAAACAGCATAGTAGAAATTAGAGTTGAACAAAACCTGTGTGAAGGAAATGAAAGAAAATGTAATCAAAAAAGTTAAAAATATGGTCAACTATTTTGAACACGCACAAACACATATGCACGCACGCACGCACACCCTAAAAAACCTGGCATTCATTCCATCCTTAAACATTTCATTCCATCTTTAATGAATGTATTCAATAATGAAATGTTCAACACAGCATAAATATAATAAATCCATGTTGACATAAGGGTACTGTGCCCTGGTCAGGGGCGCGCACAAGCACAATAAAGAATTCTAAAATCAAGGACATTTTCATTTTTCAATAAGGAAACACTTGTGTGATTGTTAAAGTACCAAAGTGATACATATCTACAGAGGACAATTCAAGGAAGATTGTTATTTACCATTTTATAGAGATTATTTGACTGGATCGATTATAGGGATAATTGCCAATATGTTCAATTGTTATGTCACTTTGTTATATAACTATATATTATATATAACTATGAATCACAAAACTCATTTTATCTAAACATAATGATATATGGTTAAATTAAAATGTATAACATTAAACACATTAAAAAATTATGATCAAGAAACTAAATTTATTTATACAAACATGCTGTCTTTCTTATTGATGGAAAATCTCCTTCCATTTATTTCCTACATATTAACCTAACATAGTATTGTGCTGATGTAAAATATATCCCCATTAATGAATTCCTTCTGTCTTGTTTAGTTTATATGCAGATAAATACAGTACTTCTTGGATCCTCCAATTTGTATAAACATTCACCAGCAAGAACAGCGTCGAAATGACCACATGCTGGGATAATTGCCAATCAATCTGCAACACAAGTATGCTTAGCTGTCACATGTATTTGAGGGGTTAATTGAAACAAAACGTATTGATCGGAAACCAGTGTCCTATTATAGTAACAATTACTTTCCTAAGTAAAGGTGTTGAGCTGAAACAGATTTTTCTATTTTTGTAACAGTGACCGTGACTTTGATACCAGTGGCTCCATATATGCAATACCAAGCTTCCTTTCCATATAAGCTATACACACAGCAAGTTTAGGGCCAATATCTCCTTCTTAGGTAAAGTTGTTCAGCGAAAAAAAAAAAAATTGTTTTAGTAACAATGACCTTGATTTCAATTCCTGTGACCCCAATTGCAATTGTAAGCTTCCTTTTTCATATAAGCTACATACATAGCAATTTTCTGGGCCAATATCCCATTCCTAAGTAAAGTTATTGAGCGGAAATCAATTTTCTATTTTTAATAACAATGACATTGTCCACAGTGACCCCCAAATGCAATCATAAGATGTGTTTTCCTATAAGCAACCTACACATCAAGGTTTGAGCCAATATTTCATTACATACTAAAGTTATTGAGCTTGAGCGTAAACTGTTATTCTGATTTTATTAACGGCGACACTAATATTGACCCCAGTGACCCCAAATGCAATCCTAATGTTACTTCTTATATAAGCTACCTACCCAGACAGTTTCATTCTAGTATCACTTTCCTGACTAAGGTTATTGAGCCGAAACGAAACGTGACAGACAGATATACTGACAGACTGACAGACTGACATACACTCCGCATTCTATAGTCCCTCCGGTCACGTTTGAGAGAAGTGTAATCTGAATAAGCTGAGGTAAAAGGTGTATAAACTGCAATGTATATTTGATTTTATATGAATATATGTAAGATTTAAGTATGTTTGATTTTTGTATGAATATTTATATATCTGGAAACATAACGTTAATGTTATCGAATCAAAGTTGTCATATTTAGATTAACATATAATCTATTATATTAATAAATACTCGTTGACGACTGTGAAGTGTGGGGTTTCACAAAATCGAAGGAGAATTCAGCTCAAGTTTTATAAAATATTCCAAGAGTAAAACTGTCAACGAGTAATGCTTTTGTTTACGGTTGTCACAAAATTGCCTGCTATAAGTACTCTAAGTACTTTGATTTATAAGTGTACATAGGTTAACTAGTCAGACCGGTTACACCTCAGTAAATCCTAAATATAGATTGGGTGCGTGTGTAATTGAAATAGCTTTTGTGTGGTCAGTCTTTACCAAGCAGTTGACTGGACAACAAGTTTTCCCGTCCCTAGCCTGTAGTTATAGTAGTTATTTAAGTAAATCGCGTGGAATTTGCAATGTGGTTAAATGTGAGAATAATTAGACTTTTATCGCGTGAATTATATTCTTGTAGTAAGATAGACATTAGTGTAATTGGAGGTGGCTTATGTGATGTCCGGGATGGTCAAGAACAGTAGTTAGAAATGGGAACCAATTGTTATCCATACCTGAGTGGGGATATCCAAGTGGACTTAGATTCATACTTACGTAATGACTCCTGCGTGGATTTATACATATGCCTGTGTGGTCTTGTACCGTTACATCAGTAATTACTCCTGTGTGGATTTGTACGTATACCTGTGTGGTCCCGCACCGTTACCTAATTGGTGATTCCTGAGTGGACGTGTACATATACCTGTGTGGTCCCGTACCGTTACCTAAGTTGTTGTTCCTGAGTGGACGAACTTATATATTAGTGGTTCCGTAACAATACTTGAGCTTTAGTAACTAAGTGGTTTTCTTGACTATACCTATGTGGTATCATCATAACAGAATAGTATGTACTAACTCAAATGGTGTGACGCGCGAGATACATTCGTTTACATTTGTCTGTGACTGTGCATAACATGAATGTCTATTTGAGGCTGTTTTATATTTTAATAGACTTATAGCAACCTATAAGTTATAGGACATGATACGGATTATAACTACTGCCAATTATTAAACTACTATGTTATAATTAGTTAATTGCATGTGAGGCTATGCATGTTTGAGTGCTTATATGAGGTTGTATAGTATTCTTTGATTAAATATGTTATGTCATTTTTTTATATACTCTAGTCTCTTTATTTAACCTACCAGATATAATATCAAGAACTTTGGAATCACGAAAAATACATTTCATTTGTGTTAACGGTGAAATGGGGCGTTACCCATTGTTTATCACAAGATATACTAGAATGGTTAGATATTGCTTGAAATACAACAAAAAATATCATTTTAACATCTATATATACATCTTCAGTATCTGATTGTGAAAGTGGTTTAAACAATTGGTTATCCATATAAATTCTCTGTGTAGTACTTATGGCTTTATGTATGTACGGTCGGATCCTTTAAGTGTTAACCATCAACAGTTTGTATTTAGCTTTAAACAGAGGTTGGTGGATTGCTTTATTCACAAATGGAACACTGATCTACAACAAAATAGAACAGTAACACGTTTGTATAGACATGTAAAAGATAATTTTGGATATAAATATTATCTGCATATTTTATGTATAAAACAATTACGAAGTGTTTTACTAAATTACGTTTACCTTCACACGGATAATTGAAAGAGGTTGTTATGTAAATATAGATATAAAAATCGAACAGGAAAAGCAGCATTCAATGACGACCGTCAACCACAAACACACACAGAAACAAAGAACACATCTAAAGATGAATAAAAGCCCAAATAAGACATCACAACCACAAAAGGGTTGCCAATAGGGCTACCGCCTTGGAACGGTAAGTGGCCAAAAGTTCTAGGATGCACCAAACCTCACACTTACCCTACTTCAACCCAATAAAACGGGACAATGTAAATAATGATATCCCCGCCATGAACCATTCTCAAACCAACAAGGCAGCATTAATAGGATTGAACAAAATGAACGAGTTTGGCAAATATGTAATTCAATTAAAACTAAAGACGAATTTCACTTTGTTTTAATTTAACAGCTTATAATGATATTAGAAAATATTGCATACAGAGGCCAAATATGTTTACATTTGTAACACTGCTACACTCTTCGAAGAAGAATCAACTTTTAAATTAATGTAAATATTTATCAGAGGCGTTTACTGTCAGCTGTTCTGTTCCAAATAGTATTTCTTAAAACATATTGAAGTACATCCTCATATAAATTGGTATTTTATATATAATTTCTTCTTTTTTTATATCCTTAGATCATTAAATTAAAATGTGTGATTAATATGATCTATTATTAATTAATGATTGTCTGCACTGGCAATTGAACTACAAGTGAGTGTGTAGAAATAGGTGTTATCTGTCATGTGAATATAATTATGTATTACAAATTATGTATGTAATGATGATGAACTGTTTAAATTACTAAAACTATCTATCTATTATAATATAACCTATTATCAATATTATGCTCCGACAACAACGATAGGGAGGAGATATCTAAGTACTGGCGTTATGTTAATCATATGAAGATACATGAAGACTAATTGCATTGAACTTTTTATTTAGGGAATAGAACCTCGACGCAGGTATAAAGATACAAAAAAAGCAATGAATAGATATATTCATATTATTCAGAATATTTTATGTATGCATACATCATGTACAATTTGGTGGTTCACAAATGTATAAAGAACATATATACGGAATATGCTCTAGGTTATAGTTTGAAATATTGGAGAATTCCATTGCGTTTTTTTTTATTTCCTATTCCCTTTAATTTTAAAAGCCATAGTTGAATAATATCATAACACGTGCATTATCCTTTCTAACTGACTCAATACAATGAAATCAGAAATATTGAGAAAAAGCATGGTTGGTGTAATCGATAAAAGAAAGCAATTGCAAAATATTACAAAAACAAAAAAGCAAACGTACCAACCTAATATACATTAAAACCTGTTCTCATCACAAATGTAGCTAATTACCAGAACGGTTGACCTATTCCGTCGTGAATAGTTTAAACAATCTACATCTATGTTTGATATTCTTTGGTACTGATAATCATGTGCGGGACTCCCAACCAAGGTTTGTCAACATGCTGGCGACATGGCTGTGGTGAAACGAGCATGTCTGCGCTACACTGCTTCTATCTTGTAAATGTTGGATTATGTATAAAGATCCTATACGCTGGACGCATATTCCAACTGGGTCTGAACAGCTGGCTCTTATAGCAAGTTACTTTAACGTCTGGTGGGCTTGATTTCAGGTTCGTACTTAGGAAAGCAGTAGTGTTTGTTGCTTTTTTGGTAAATGTGTCCATATGGCTATTACAAGTTAGGGAGCTATCTATGGCGACTCCCAGATAAATGGTAAGAAACCGATCGGAATACCGTTGAAGAGTCATTTCGTTTTCCTTTAGATAAACAGTAAGGTTTCTTTTTAGATAAACACTAAACAAAATAAAAGTTGACCTTCATGTTACCTGGGGACGATGTTTTGTGTTAAAAGAGTACTATGTACAAGGGAGAATATGCCAAGACATTTGTATCGCAAATAAAAAAAGAGTTGTCTTTCTTTAAGCGAACTACTTTTAGGATCGCTTGTTGCTATATATATGTAACACTGCTCTATGACACTGTTTCTATGACACTGTTTAGTGTGCTAGTTTGGAAAATATAAAAATAGTATATATTTAAAATACTGTCTGGTTATAAATATATGCGATTTTGACAGGATAAAGTATTGCTGAAATACAAAAAAGTAGTATATGACAGGTATAATTATATGTTGCAGTACGTTCGATTGAAGAGCTTATGATGTATGCCATAGTTTATAATGTTTTAATGTGACAAATACATATTTTACAAAATTACAAATATAAGACATAAAGGTAACATAAACTGTACATATATAAAGCATATAGGCAACTTTAAGCAAAACTGGATTGTACCCAGCATAACTTGGCTACTAGTCACCATCTTATAATTGCATTTAATAGATAAAGCAATATTTACATTGATATATGGAATAAGAAATGGCTCAGGCAAATGTATTTAAATAATTTATTATGATAATATGAAAATCAAGTTGTCATACCCGTAGTACTGTAAACTCAGTGCGATACATATTTAAATAATGTGAATACAAAAACAATCAATATTTAATTGACAAACAAGCTTAAAAACTAAAACATAATGTTGTGTACGAGTGCCTATTTTACACATAATAAGGTGATTGACACTCGTGAATTATTTCTATTTTTTTTTAAAGCATTTTGGATAAAGTGTTGAGTACGTTTCATCTGTCATATTCTGTGAAAATGAGTTTCATTTTTTCGTTGTCAAATAAAAAGCTAACAGGAAATACTTGATTAAATTTATTGGTTAGAAATAATACATTTATTTATTAGTTATTGTGCCAATGTCCTGTGTTCACTATAATGTAACAACACGTGTTTTTCACGCTCCAACGCATTTACTAAACTCTGTCTACATAGACGATTTGCTACATTGTAGCAAACATGAAGGGCATACATAAACAATAACTAAACCGAAGGTCACATGTGGCTTAAAGATGGATATCGAGTAGGAAAAGTAGCATTCAAGGACGACAGTCAATCGCAAACACACACAGAACCAAGAACAAATTTAGAGATCATTACGTGGTCCCGCCTTAATTTCATTAAGCGATGGGAAAGCTTGCAATGTATATTAGCCATATAAGCCATATATATTACAAAGGCCAAGCATATTTAAATTTATTGCTCTCCTTCAGTCATAACAAAAAGGAAGTTATTAATTTTAGCAAATACATTTCAGAAGCATTCTCTTTAAGACGTACCATGATAAATAACTTACAAGCTCGTTTATCCTCACGATATAAAGTCGTTCTATTGTACTGTATTATATTTTTACTTAATATATAAATATTGTATATATATGTATATTGTTTTTCATTCTTGTTATCTGTATTTTTCCCCACAATATTTTTTTAATAGGTGAAACTGTACTAATCTTGTTAATGTGTTTAAATTATACTTGTAAATGTGTATTTATAGAATGAATTACTTATTCTTCTTCTATATTAGCAGGATTTTATAACTGAGGTTTCGACAATAAA
The DNA here is from genome assembly GCA_037043455.1 of Cyrtodaria siliqua. Taxonomy (NCBI): domain Eukaryota; kingdom Metazoa; phylum Mollusca; class Bivalvia; order Adapedonta; family Hiatellidae; genus Cyrtodaria; species Cyrtodaria siliqua. Next base: position 66,444 of record JAWPHD010010089.1, on the reverse strand, counting down.
ACACTGTCACGTGAAAAAACATTTTTTACTGAAAAAAGCGATGACCTGTAAGTGTGTTCAAAATTACCTTTTTAATTTTACAATATGCAAACGTTTTAAGCCGAAATTACGGTTTTATTTCATACCCCGGCCAAACCCATTTTCGCTTCTTGGAGAAGGGGCTGGGTGGGGTATCAAAGTTAATACTCGGACCACGTAATATGAACAAAATGCCGCCAAATTAAATCACAAGCACAAAAGGGTTGACAATAGGGCTACCGCCTTGGAACAGTCAGTGGCAAAAACGGCCGCCGGGAATTTAAGTTAATTGTATACGCACGTTTCATGTTAAACTAAGGCACATTATTAGGGGTTTTATTTGTATTTGGATCGACAATCAATAACCTCAAAATATCGCCCGCAGCCATTAAAGAAACAATATTGAATAAACGAATTCATTATCTGCACTATTTCTCCCAGCGTTTACAAGAAGCAATGCTATTTTAAGTCTAGTTAAGTCTAGTTATTTTAAAGTGTTAGTCTAGTTAGTGAGATGCTCATAGTGGTGCAATGGAAAGAATAGGTTTATATATACACGAGCATCTTTGTGTGTTACTTATATTTTCTATTAATGCTGCCTTGTTTGTTAGAGAATAGTTCATGGAGGGGATTTCTTTATTTACACTGTCCCATTCTATTTTGGGATGACAGTAGGGTAAGTATGAGGTTTGGTGCACTCTAGAACCTGGTTTAAACCCCAAAGGCCCTTTTTGCCACTGACCGTTCCAAGGCGGTAACCTTGTTGTCAATCCTTTTTGTGTTTCTTGCGTCATATGCTTTTATTCTTTATTAACATTGCCGTTCATGTTTGTCTTTTTGCGTGTTTTGGGGTTTACTGTGTTCTGTGAAAGCTGCATTTCCTGTTCGACTTTTATTCTTCTTCTAATTATTATTCGTTTGCAACAAGAGGGGTAAACATTTCCAAGAATTAATGGCCATGTATCATATTCATTAAAGGTCCTCATCATAATCTCTGTATTGTTTCAGGTGCTACCTGAATAGTGGCAAAAGCATTGCTTGTGATTCCAGCGAAAAATAGTGTTCACAACAGAATTTGCAGCGACACTGCAGTTCTGCAGGTAAGAATGTGCTAGGCCTATTTTGCATTTTGTATCTCGATGTAAATGTATTACATTAGTTAAAACGCCATTTGAAATGTTTAGCATAGTAACAGTTTATATTAGCGTTTATGTTAGTTAACATGTTTGGCCATGGTGCAGATCTACTTTCCAGGTATTCAAAAATAAAGAAAACAAGTAGTAATTAATGCAATTCAGGGGCGTAGCAAGAGCCTTTTGAAGAATACGCCCTGGGTGAGGGTGCGGGAGGGTGTGTCCTACTCCTGCTAGTGGGTGTCCTGGGGGCGTCCCCCGGGAAAATTTTGAAATTTGAGTGCAATTTCGGATGTTTGTGGCTTCATTTCAGCGAGATTTTGGAGGCTTTCGCCTCCATTCATTGTGTTTTTAAAAATAGTGCCACACGCCCTACCACCTTTCAATTTTTATTGCAGATTTAAAAGAACAAGCACTTTTATTTTTTCACATTCGATTTTCTAGAGTACGCCCGGGCGAACAGGAGTATGCCTGGCTATGCCCCTGCAATTATTGACCACTATAGTATCGTTGCTGTTACGTTGGCTGAGATAAGTTAATTATTAACGTATCATTGTGTTGTTGCAAACGAGGAGGAAATCAAAACTTCTCTAAAAAACTTCCACTGGGAAATATTATACGTTTTCGTTAAGCAATTAGTCATTTTTTCAAAGTAACTACCGATGGATATATCACCTGTAGATCATGTTAAGTGCAAGCGTTCTTAGCGACACGGTGGCAATCGCTGCTCTCGTTGTTAATTCTTCATATTTGGAAAGCGAAATGTAAGATGGGGCCAAATCAGGACTAAAGGGTGTCAACCCGACTAATGGGTGTCATTTATGTTTCTGATGTCATACACATTGCCTTTTACTGATCGTTATAATTGTTATTTATTTCGATGCGTGTTTTTGGCTCACAGGGGTCTTTTTAATGCTGAATTTTCTGTTTGCGTTTTATATATACAGTTACTACAATCGGTCTGAATTGTTTGCATGCATGAATAAGTGCATTTTTGCTAATGATAAATGACACCCGACCTTATAGCATCAGATGCAATTATCCATAATATCTGCAAAAAATGAATGAGAGCGTTTATTTTTATTTCTATCCCCCAAACCCGAGATTGAAACAAAACAGTATTAAATGGAGTAAAAGCGAGTTGTTTTTTCATGCTGGACGCCTTATAAAAGAGTATTAGAGTGGACCTTTGGAAACGGCCAAACACGACACATACGAAATATTGCAGTCTCGGATTGATTGAGACTGTTCATGAACGGTAGTGAAATATGCTAGCTCCGCTCAGGCCCTCTATCCCCGGGTTGAGCAGAACTCAATATTCATCAAATCAAAAGTACATAATTTCAACTATCCCGAAGATGGCATGCATATGGATTTCGACCACCATTATTTTCACATAGACCGTAATGTTAGATCTACACAGAATAACACTTACCCTACTGCTCCGTGACACTTCAAATATCCATTAAAATGTATATATGTGACGACAAAACACAAAAATAGCAAAACAACAATGACCATAACTGCTCTATGCACCAGCATTTGGCTCAAAATGAAAGTAGATGACTTTTTTTGACAACAACAGCCGAACCACACCTCATTTTGTTTAAAATCTTACCTCATACAATGTAGTACCACTCAGCACTCTGATGACTGATTCCTTTTCTTTTTGCACCCATATCTTCCTCAATCTATCCTCAAAACAAAAAAAGTAAATATACATACCTCTTTATGTACTAAATCAATAACACAGTCTCAAATAACACCACTGATGGTACTACTTTCGAGTACGACCATTTTGAACTTTTGACCTCTCTAGTTACCGGTCCAAGTCCTATATGGCGGTGGACATAGAGATATTTGTTCCCCCATGTCCAGCGGCGTATAGTCTTAACTCAAGGATCCCCACAAGGGTTGCACTCAGACCGCACTGCATGCATACCGTATGGTATATCCGTATAATACATTCATTCATCTGCTTATGACAATGCTACATTGCGGTTTTGTTTTGCATTCCAATTAAAGGAGTTTGTAATACAATAATATTCACTTTAGATTCTTCTCTTTAAATGTTCTTTAATTACGCGTTGATTGACGCGACGTCAAATGTTCGCCTTAAGTACTCTATTTAAAGGACCAGCATCACCGCTTTAAACACATTAAATCATAATGTAATCAGTACATTGTCTAATCTGTCATATTAACAGTGCAGCAGAAGCTGAAGCTTTTCACGCGCACACACCGCATAACTCACTTTTGAATTTCAAGTGTTTTGACTCGAAGTAGTCCCAATTTGCATTCACGTGCAGTTACGCGGAAATTGCAGTTGTCTTTTTAAAAACGTTAGCTTAAGCCAATTTTGAATTCAAAAACAACACAGACAGTGAATAAAGTAAGTTTATACGTTAAACATCCCCATAACATTCGTTTTGACTACTATTGGCTTATTTTGCATAGCCTAAATCGCTGTTCAAATGTGAAGATCGGAAATTTTGAGGTTTTTGAAACTGCAAAATTGCCGATTTCTCAAAACGGTCACAAAAAATGGGTAGTCACCAATTTGGCTTAAATTAACAGGAATGAACCTTTCCTGAAAATTTCGGCAAAATTCAGGACTACCCATTTTTTTAGACCGTTTTGAAAGATGGTCACCCTTTTTTCTCACTCAAAACACACATATTCAAAATGGCGGCTACAAGCCAAATAAGCAAAACTGAAAATCAATATCAGAAACGTAAAACATGAATATTTTCTACTCCCGGATATAGTTATTTCCTGCCCCGGATAAAATGTCAGCAAGTCAACCTTTAAACACTTTTCTGCCTTTCCTTTATCATGTTTACGGTAAAAATCAGCCGCTCTAGGCGCTTATTAAAAATCGCAACTATACTAGTCGGCAGTAATTTGTTGTGTTGATTTACGGTTGAATGAACTATGGATAATTGCAAGTGACTACTTCACAATTCCAGGATTTAATGAGCAAAAAGACAGACCTATTCAGGTGTTAACTATTGTTATGGTTGAATGATGTAACAAATACTTGTAGAACAGCTACTGTCAACGCTCGGTACTGACCCATAAATGTGTTTTATTTCGTGCATGTTCATGTTTAGTGTCTCCGTTAAAATTTAATAATAATATAGCACTGATGTATTATTTCTATGATTAGACCCTTCCAGTGGGGTCTATGTTCACTGAAAATATGACCCAATGTTCCCCAAAAATATTTTGCTTTGTTCTCCAAAAATATTTTTCCTTTTATTTTTATTATTATGTTCCCTTGTTCCCCAAAAATATTACCAATAACAGACAATGTTCCATTGTTCCCCAAATATAAATGGCCTTGTCCCCAAACCCCCTCTATGACCGCAGAGCAAAAATGCACCGTTGCCACCTCCCCTTCACCCACCACACCCTTGGTCCCCTCCACACCCACAAATTCGGTGCATTTGCACCACTCCCGATCCCCTCCACTGCCCAAAGTTTGCATATAGCTACAGCAGTACTGTAAAGGATTAACACATCTACTGTACATGTATAAAAACAACAATTGATTTTCTTTCAGGGATCTTTGCAGATGTTGCCACCTTCTGTCAAGTGGCATCTCCAAGTTCCAGCTCTGAGACTGAGCCTAGCCCTGGGTAAGCTAAAGCTATAAACTTAAATATATTTGACCCCTGTGATATAGGTTAATTAAGCTAATAATATGGCAATATTTCGAGCCACCCCAGAGAGTGGAATTCAAAAAATGTCCCTAAGCTACTCGATCTATCTTACTAGCAAATGTTAACATTTCGAGCCGCCCCAAATTCGGGAATTCATTTTTATAGTTCCTTAACGTGGTTTTTATAAATGAAGATTTTAAAAAGCTTGATAAGCTTGAGAAACATTAGATTTATTTGAGTGGCAGAACCCGATTTCTCAATAAAGTAGCCATTCCGCCAACAACAGTCAAATTTTATAAACATTATGTACGCTGTTTCTAAACCTACTGATGACAAAGTATATATATAACTTACATATTTTGAGAAACCAAACTCATACATACACAGTATAAACGGCTTTAACCAGCCGGACCAAACCCCAGAACTGGAGTGTCGAATTACGAGTTACCATCAGTTTACGGATATTCTATCACGTGTATTCTAAGAACCTATTAATAAACCTATACTTTTAATCGGCACATATACATTGTTATATAATGGATAGAGTTTCGATAAACGGTTTTCTAGTGCAATTTTGTAGTTATTTGGCGGGATAGCTACTTTAAAAAAAAAAAAGAGGAGTACCTAACTATAAGTATAATTGTCCCAGCTCATTGGCATACTTTACTTTTTGTTTTGTTGAGATATTGTGAAATTCCATCACATAAAACAATGGATACACATGATACAACATGAAAGTTTCTCTGTGATGTTGTCAGTTTACAGCGATATTATTAAAGACCGCCCTAGTTAAATTACCAATAATAGGACACTTTAAAGGGACATATGGCAATCTTGAAGATTTTGTCGAACATTAGTATCACAGTTTATTAGTCCAGTATCAATTTCACTTTAAAACTGCTGGCATATAATTAAATAAAATTTAGATGTATTATTTGTCTTCGTTATTCTACCATAGGTTTAAATATATGATTGGTGCAATAATATCAGCAATTAGTAATAATATATAAATCATACAGTTATACTATAATTATAGAGAATAATATACAGGCATTTCATGTCTCATCCTTTCCGTTGATGTGTTCTTGGGAAACACACTTTCCCTTAACCTCGTCCTTCGGATGGGGACGTAAACCGGGCGGTCCCGTGTATCAGTCTATCCTCCAAGCACGTTAAGGAACAACAGGAATCTATTCGATAATAAGAGTTGGGCACAGTTCCCGGATTCCTATGTATCCTTCTCCTCTCTCTGGGGCGGCTCTACATAACCTTTACTGTGCGAAGGCCGGGCACGATATAAAAATGTAATATTTCATCTATGTATGACATAAAACAATTATATACTTCAGAATATTTTTGTTGATTTTAGCAGTGATGGGAGAATAATGATTACAAATTTATTTCTCGGCGGATATAATGATCTTCCATGATCGAGTGCGGATTTATTAAACGAGTTGGCAAAAATATACAATGCGCGGCTTGTCGAGCATCAAATAATGTTTGCAAATAATGTTTACTGAAGAGTTTAAAAAATAATAGATGAATTTGTGAGATTCTATTTATCACACAAAACCCATACAAGTTGATGGTAAAACGTTTACATTTCTCCGTGATGTCAATTTACCTATATATTAAAACCGTATTTCCTCTATTAGAAGCGCCCCCACCTGTTTTAAGAAACCTTACCGTCTTCAAAAATTAAAAGTTTCCTAAAAAACACACACTGTTTTTACCGCTTATGGATTTGATTACGGGAGTTTTTTACCTTCGACACCAGTATGGTCTATGACATAAACCTTAAAGCGCTATCATCATCAATACAAATTACCGCTTTTATTTATCTCGTTCCTTTCAATTTACAATTTAGTTTATCTTTTATTATTATTTAATTCATACGCAACCAACCCGTTTTGTTATCGTCAAGTTTGACAGAAATGTGTATCATATAGATGCAGGGTGATGACAGTAATATACTCGGTACATTGTCAGGTTTAGGTTAAGTCAATACCGGTGTAACAGTAAAAGATCGCCGTACAGTAATTCTATAAGGAAACAGTCGGGGAAAGGAGGTGAAATATATTGAAAATTTGTATCATAATAGTAGCGCCCCCTTTCGCACTTTCCATAGCGCCCGGGAGCTACAGTTAGAGGAAATACGGTATATAAACCGCCCAAGTTAAAATCCCTTTAAAAATAACAGGACACTCTGTTGATTCATGTGAAATTCCATGCATATATAATATGGCTTATATATGTTGCACCACCAATCCATCCTTTTTAACAACTTGTTTTGTTCATTTCAGAGACGCATCATGCCCTTCGTTCTTCAAATACCAAAGCAACCCTGAAAGACGTGGATTTAACCAAAAAAGTTGACTATACTGTGATCGCAAAATTCTAAACTCCAGGAAATATATTCATTTAATTAGGCCAAATCAGAAACGCGGTTAATTTTTCTTCGGCCTTATGCGTTACAGTGTATACTTGTTACTGCGTATCCCGCTTGAGATGTGTTCGCCTGATCATGATGGTGACTTCAGTTTGGCAATCCCGAGGACTGAGCAGACATTATTTTTTTAAAGATCCAAAATGAACAAAATTATAACTCACAGAGACTATATAATATGTAAAGCTGTTAAAAAACACCAAATGTATACAATGTCATACTGCTCACATTCAAAAAAAACTTTTGGTGTTTTACATCATTTTAACACATTTTAGGCCATATATGACATTGATTTTTTTGTTGTAAGTATGAAGTAAATTTCATTATTGTAGCATTTAATAGATGTTTAGTTTATAAATATAATATAAATAAAATATTGTATTATGTATTCTTTGGTTCAGTTGGATCTATGTAAAAAAAAAAGTTTCCATTTGCGTACAGTCATGTATTTTGGGAACACAAGGTCATTTTAATCTATTTATTGTTTATTCAAGCTTTTAAAAAAGATCTTTTGTAATTAAAGTGAACATGGGCCGATGATGGCAATCTTGAAGTGTATATCAAGCACTGAAATTAGCATCTCGAAACATGTTTTACTGTACTTAGCGGTACTCGTCTGATAAAGCAAATGTCACTGGTCTAGCCTTGTCAAGTAAAATTCATTGGGTTGAAGAGTGCATAAAAAATATCCGCATGACGGATATATTTATATGAGAACTGAACACTTATTTTTGTGTCAACTGCTTACGATGGCGGACACTTATCGATCACTTTGTCCGTCGTCGTTCGTCCGCCCGTCATGCTTTAACCTGCAACCTAACCTTGGCCATCAATTGAAAATTATTTTAATTGTTTTCATGAAACTTCACCCACATCTTCATCTCAATGAATGTTGTTACACATGTGCAATACCTCTGACTTTCATTTTGGCAGAGTTATGCCCTATTTATCAGCCTAACCTGTAACTTAACCTTGGAAATAAGCAAACATCAGTGTCAGCAGGCGAAGCAAGTGTTCATGGGTGATGGAACACACACTTCTAGTTCAAGGTCGACTTAGTGACCGCTTCCCACTAATAACAATTTGGGAACTGATATTTCCATGTCTATACTAGTTGGACATATTAAGCCGTTATATTTGTTTTGTCAAGTGTCGGTGAAGTGGACAATGCGGTGCACTTAAAAGCACAGGATCCGGGTTCAAGACAACGGCGCCACTGAGTTTCCTCAGTGTGTTCGTCATTTCCAGTTAGCCTCGTCCATTGTAAGCGGATATAAATCCTCCTATCCGAAGTTTAAATATTAAAGTCTATTCCCCGAGCATGTTTAATAAGCAAAAGTAGGAGTAGGGTGGTTTCCCAGATTCCAAAGAGACACCTACCCTGACCAGATCAGTAGTATAAGAAGTGGGAGTACCAGCACAGTTTCCCTCTCGCGGGGAACGAGACAACTAGTGAAATATGCCAGGGGGAACTCAGGCGTAACTCTCATTTACACACCAAGATCTAAATGTAAGCCACGCCTAAGTCAACCCCAACATATTTCATTAGTTTTCTCAAGCACCCGCGAGGGAAACTCCGCTGATACCCCCACTTCTTATACTACTAATCAATCCGGTTTGCCATTTTAGGAGAGCGCAATTCTATTTTTTGTCTACTTTCGCCGAATCTACTTCCAGCGAAGTTTTTCAATAACATTTGCAACTCGTTAAGTAAAGTCAGACGGAACCGGGCAGTAGTCTTCATCATCGCTCTGCATATCATTTTTTACCACGGAGTATTTTGTTTTCCTACACTTTGCTATTTTGTATTTCAGTTCAAGAAGCTCTTCTGTTTCTATCCAGCTCACGTTCATAATTATCCATTTCAACTTGCAATCTTTTTCGCTTATTGACTTTGCTCTTTTTGGTGTCCATAAAATCATCACGAACTACTTCATATTCTACTTGGAGTTGCTTACCTCTCATCAATTCTCTTCTATATTTATCTTTTAAATGGTTAAGTTTTCTGCAAACCTTTTCTAATCTTTCTTGTTCCATTATATAATAATACTATATATAATTATTTTTAAACCTCTTATTTAATATGTTTAATATCCTCCTCATACAATTCAACTAATAACATTTACAGTTTATTTTATAAATGTTTGCAAAAGCCACGTGTCATGCGCATGCCTTTACATTAACGGCTGTACGAATTCTTTTTAAGCAGCTGTGCACAGCCGTTAATGTGATCACCTGGTTTTAATTAGGAAATCTACGCTTGCGCTCATCCCACAATCCATTTAACTTTTCAATGGGCTGGCTCGCTCCATAGACATAACCAGAACTCCATAAATAACTGTCATTTTCACCAGGTAACCGGCACTTGCATACACGTGACCGATAGATATATAACTCGATCGTCTATATATACTATACAACCAACCGCAGAACTTTAAAAAGGGTTTTTCAATTTGCATTAATTTAAATTATCATAGTAATTCTAATTAGCATTGTGCTGCAATACAATCTGATTAATTAGTTGTGTTAGTAATAATAGCGTTAACATTTGCTTTAATATTTGTAAAAGTACTTTTAAATATTAATTAAAACAAAAAATTGTCACAAAACGTTAAATCTTTTTAGCGCCATATTAGAAAAACATAAAGAGAGATTCATCATTGCTACGCATATCATTTTACTTGTATGCTAACGTATCTTGTCCGTTATCTAGTATGTACCGTTTATCATCATAAGCTGATAAACTTTTTTTATTTATTGCATAGCTGCTTATGTTATGCTTTTGTGATCTAATAACTTTCATCTCATGATGAACTTCTGTTGCAGTAAACAAAATCTTTTTGTAATCGTCATGTGCTATTTGTTTTTAACAACACACTTTTTAACACCCTTACATTTCTTTGCGCTAACCTCATTATCGAGCACATATGAATATAGTTTACTCCGCAACCCAACAAATTCAACAATAGGCATACCACACGTTTCATCTTTCATCTTGCCAATAACCTTTTTATTATCATTAAAATGAAACTGACTTTTCGGATCATAATCACAATTATCAAACAGTTCTTTATCCTTGTAAAAGTCCGCATACACATCTTTTGTTTTTATTTCATAACACAAGGAATCGGTATCAGTAAATTATATTTAGCTTTTCTATCATATTTGTTTTTGATATAGTTGTAATGGAATTCATACATCAAATATTTTGACAAGTCTAAAATACACATGCCAACATAACAAGGACGATTTAAAACTAATCGTTCTTTTATTCTGTTTATGGCAAATAAATTTTCATTAAACATTTTATAAGAAATAAATGAAGGTCTTGCTGCATATTTTAAGAGAACCTCCTCGTCGTGAGTCAATTTAACATTAATTCTTTTTCTCAAATTGTCCATAGTTTTACCAAAAACTGAATTGTTCATCAGTTTGAAGAAATCCTTTTCAAAAGCATTTTTACCAGCTGTTCTCTTAGCAGTATTAAAGTCTATGTATGTTTCAACCACTTTGATTCGTCGAACTGTAGTATTCGATGTATTTTTGTTACCTTCAATCCAAGCTTTTTATACAATTCTAAGTTTCTAAAATGCACGACATACTTTTTTTTATTTTTCAACGTCGTGACAAGTTTATTAACATTACAATGTCCTAAATTAAACTTTTGTTTTAAATATTTACAATAGTCTGACAACCACTCATCTTTGATATTTAAACTTTCCGGGGCGAGAGGATAATCATTATGAAAGTCATGCAGTTTCTCAGAATACTCGATATCACACTCAACAATGTAATTTGATTTTCCTTTTTCAAACTTATCAACCCACTTGAAGTTGCCAGTAGGTAACGGTTAAAACATGGCCCACCCGTACAAGTTATTAGCATCGAGATATATTATGTACTTGCTTTCATTTTTCTTGTCATAGTTTTTCATATATTTATTGTTAGCCTGTGAATATATATTTGCAATATAACTCGTGCCACCTCTTAATTCTTTTTCCACAAACAAATATTGATAAATATCAGTTATTAAATCAAGTTGGATACCAGTCATCTTGAGGCATGCATCCCAGGCTAAACCAGGACTACTGAAGTAATGACAAGGATCTAATTTGTAATACTCAATGCACATTTTTCTAAAGTTGTGAAAAACATCTGTCAGTAGCAGCACATCAGTCTTAAGATACAGATCATGATATTCTCCCATATTTTTAATCTTAAATGTTTTCCATATTGTTTTAGCATGATCATAATCTGCATCTGAAATGTGCTCATCATTTAATTGAGAATAGAAGCTATCTTTGTCAGGTAACTTAGTATCCTTGAAGCATTCAAAACTGTTCATGTAATCATAAGGATAAACGCCTTTTCGTTTTATTAATTCTAGCTTGTCGCCAGAGTATTCATGAGAGGTGTACTGAAACGAAGGGATGTTTTTTCACTAAATTTTCTAATGATTGAGACATAAACTGAAAACTGTCAATAAACACCAAACTTTGTCCTAACATAAAAGCCATGTACTTTTCCATGTTATTTGGTATAACATATATGTTTCGTTTAAACTTCCCGATGTGCTGCATTATGAAGTGAGAGTCATATCCTCTCAAGTTATGAACCACAACAGGTATTTTTCTAGTCAACCTGAAATTAATATTACATATGTCATGAGCGCTTCCTCTATACTTTCCAGTTATATGGCAATGGTCTCTAACTTTTCTGATGGAGTTTGTGTATGCCACTGTATAACCCGCGTCACCTTTTTTGAGAGTTGTTGCAAAACCATTACCACAAATATGACATGATTTAGATTTTTGGAATCTAGCTTCTTCTTCCTGTGACATTACTAGATCTTTTTTAAAGTTTGCATTCATGGTTTTCTTGCACCACTTTTCTTCTTCTATCATTTTTTTCAAAAACTTGTAAACAGAATTTGGTCCTCTGTATGTCACAACTGGTTTTGAATATTGATCATCATAACAACAAACAACCTTATACCCATAATACAATCAGTATGTTTTTGATATTCTTCTGTATGTGATTTTTTAGGATTGTTTGATACTGAAGAAATACTTTCGGTTACTGCTGCAAAATCAGCATATATAACAAACGGAACCATTAGCTGTCTGTCGTAGTTTTTAAACTTAACTTTTTCATCTTTGTTTGGCATCTCTACTGCTTGCTTACCATTAAGTGAAAGACAAACAGGTTTATGTTTTTCCAGAACTCTTTCTAATTTAAAGCACTGCAAGTATGTTTTATAAAACCATTTTCTTTCCTCGTGTGCTGTTTGATTATACATAAAACCACAGACATATTAATAATTTGTTATTAGGTCTGTGATAAAACTGTTAAAATCTTTTATCCACACGTAATGATTTTTTTCTTCTTCGGTGATTAAAAGCATATCACATGTTTTTTCTGCTTTATATTTTGATATGTGCAAAGGGAATTCTTGATTATCTTCATACCCGAATATGTTAAAACAAATGTTGTTTTGTTTTTCTATTTTTGGGATTTGTTTGATAGTAACAGGAAATGTAATTCCTTCGTAATCAAGATCAACAATATGATTTTTGTGTATTTTGTTATTCTTTGGGGATTTATTTCAACAGGAAATTCATAAGCCAAATGGCATCATCTAAAGCATTCGTTATCTTTTTCATTTTTTATATTTATCAATCCTTTTCTAGCATTGGCAAGTTCTTTTGGTAAATCCAAATAAGAGCTACCTCGTAAAGGCTTATACTTTATTCGATTATGTAATGTGCATCTAGTGATTCAATTACCCAACCATTTCCCAACTGAATCCAATTTCCAATTCTATTCATAATTTCTTCCTGTGCTTTGTCTAATGCTTCTGATATTTGATTTCTGTTTAATATTATTACAGCCTTTGAGGCAAAGTAAGCTGTTTTGTATACACAATCAAAACCTCCTCTATCATCTGATTCTTGTTTTTTAAAAGTAAGTTTTATATCAACGCTTAATTTAAATCCACCTGTTTTTCTTAGTTCTTGTTCAAGAAAGTTCACAACTCTTGATTGTGTTTTTTGTAGTTGTCTGAGCGGATCATTACTGACAACATTTACTTTAAAAACCTTGCTATACTGTTTTGGGGATGTTTCAATTTCTCGGATACTCATTATACAATATTACATGAGATTATTTCTTTAAGCCCCTATATTAATTAATTGATTAATTAAATAACATTCTTTTATTTAATATTTTCACCCTCGCCGGCGTCCTCATCGAGATCCTCGTCGGTATCCTCATCGAGATCCTCGTCGGTATCCTCATAGAGATCCTCGTCGATATCCTCGTCAACGTCCTCACCGGTATCCTCATCAGTAACCTCATAAATATGTTCACCGGTGTCCTCATTAGTAACCTCATCCAAGAGAGCATCTATTTCATTATCCAGGACAATGTCCAAATATCTCCGAAAGCATTTTTCCTCAAGAACTCTTATTATCTATCATCTGACTTATTTTTACATGATATTTGCAGTATCTATCAAAATCAACAGTTTCAAGATCACCTCCAGCTGCCAGTGATTTTATTTTTATCCTGTATTTGCAATAGTTTATAAACTCGTCTCTATCAAAAACTTCTGCATCAATCATTTCTTTTAAACTTTCAACAAACGTTTCAAAGTCTTCATAACATCCGATATCAGTATTAATCACATGAGGTTTTTCTAGATTGCTGATTAGATTATATCTGAACAACTCAACATTTTCAGACATTACTTTTAATTGTGTTTCATTAAAATTCTTAATTTCCTTTTCTGCTAGATCTGTGAGAAGCTTTACAGCATCATTACACTCAATCTCAGTTTTTATTACCAAATCTTTTTTAAAAGCTGCAATATCATCTGACAATCGTTGCATGTGAACTGTCTCAAACTCTTTGATAAGTTCATTTGTCTTGGTTAAAATAGCCTGCTCGTAAGCAGCTACTTTCTCATTAACCTTCTGTTCCTCTTCAAAATGTTTTCTTTCTTTTTCCGCATAACTGTAAATACTCATATATTAAAGATTATATAATTTTAATCAACCATACATAATAATTTCAATTCCTTGCTTAAGTAAAATATCATAGTGGGCAATAAAAGAAACTTCGTATAATATTGGTTGGCAACTGGTTGCCTCTGAAATTAGTTGTTTACAAAAAGCACGCAGTTTTTTTATATCTCCTTTTTTTATTTTCCATGACAGTTTTAGTTGTTTTACCATTGTTATGATTCTTTCTGTCAAATCTTGAAAGTTTGAAAAAGTTATTAACTCTTTGTCATATTTACTCATATCATCAAAATCAATAGTTTTTGCATGTTCCGTTTGATCTTTCTTAAAGTTTTTGATTTTCTTTTCTATACGTTCCATTTATATAATTACATAAGATAATATTTCTTTAAGCCTATATTTAAATATATAATGTTATATTATAATATAATGAATTGCAAATATTGTGAAAGAGTTTTAGATATTATTGATCCTCCTGGGGTGTGCAAAGATTGCGTCTTATTTTACACAACTAATAAAAAGAAGCTTTGTAAATATTGTACCAGAGCCAAGCTGTGTTGCAAGTGTACTTACGCATGTATAAATTGTAACGATACTTGTGAAGTTTTTGATAACGAGCGTGTTTGTCTTAATTGTAGCACTCATAACGGTTACAATCTTATTGCAGGTTACAATTACAGCCGGAAGAAAACTATTTACCATAGAAAGTATCATTTAGATAAATACTTGATAGAATATGATTTGTCTTCTGCAAATAGGCAAAGATTTAAAGATTTGTTTTACGAAATTGTAAAGATTTTGGATAAGCTAGAAGGTCGAAAAAGATCAATCAAATTTGAATACATTTTTCAGAAAATATTTAAAATATTAAAAATAGAAAAAGAAACAAAACCGATTAAAACAAAATCAACCAAAGAAAAGTATGATAAGATATGGAAACAAGTCAGACAAGAATTACGGGGACTGAATGCCATGACCGTTAAGCTTGAACCTTTTCATATACATTTCCAGAGGTTCTGTAAAGTTATCATTCTTTTGAATTTCTAATATTTTATTAAAGACAATCCTAATTATCTCCTTGTCATTTTCTAGTCCTGTGGTTGTTTGGACATATGATAGAAGTTGTTTGAAACTCCTATGATGTGTTTTTAACAAAGTCTTTCTTTCTGCTATTCTTGTTTTGCTCGCTAAAACAGCAACTACTGGAGGAACTGCACCGACTGCAGCCACGAAAACAGGAATTGCTGGAACCAATGCCAATACGGCAGTACAACCAATTATTCCACTAGTAGTCTGTAATGTTGTGTTTATAATACCGCACAATTTATAACTGCGTCTGTAGGCAGCTACAAGTCGTGTCAAATGATCAATTAATTCTTCTTTGTTAGTAATTTGTGCCATATATAATTACCGTTAGACAATAATTTAATCAAGATATTTAGAAAATAGTTGCTCATGTTCTTTGGATGATATTTTACCTATTTTTAATAATTCATCGATTATGCTAATACCTTTATTTATTAACTGTGGACTATTATTTCCTGATTCGATACTCCCACATACTAACTCTAGATCATCCATCAAGTCATCAGGACTATTGTAATATTCAACATCAACACAACCTCCTAAAATCTTCTTGAACCTTGAAGAACCTTTATGAATTGGTAAACCAGATAATTCTGTTAGTTTCTTAAAAGCATTATGAGACAGCTTTGAATAAGTTTTTTTATTATTGTAACGCTTTGTTATCAAGTCTATAAAATCATCATCCACTTTTAGATCTAGCACAACTGCTTCTCCTTGTTTGGCAATAAGCTTGTGATGACCGACAAGCTTGGGTAAATCAATTTGCAACATTTCATAGTAGCCATCTTTGTCGACTTTGTAGGAATTTCTTTTTTGTTGTAATCCTTCCCCCGAAAAGACATCACTATGCACAAGCAGTGCATCAATTCTTTTTTTATAATATTTTAAAGCTTTTGACTCGTTTGCCAAAGTGCTTTGAACTTGTTTGTATTGATCTCTCGCGGTTGCATCCTTTTCTTTTTTTAGATGTTTGGTGACTGCAGCCCTATCGCGACCATTTTGTTTGATAATATCACTAACCTGTTCGAGTATGTTTGCAAGTTCTTGGTTATTTCCAACTACCCTCGACGGTAAGGGTAAGTCATGTAGATCTATCATTTTTTTATCGATTCCGGCATCTAAATCACCAGTAGTTGGTTTTTCACTAAATAACTGAGGTAGTCCCTGGTACGTTTTTTGTTCTTGTACTTCCTCGCCTATTGCTGCCGAAAGAGCGGCTAATTGCTGATTTATATCCGGAAGAGAAGCTAACTGCTCTGTTTGCTGTTCTGACTGACTTTTTATTTCGCTAGTTACAGGTTTAAATATTTCTTTGTATAAATCACGTCTAGCTCCTTTTTCTAGTCCTTTTTGAATAACTTTATTTTCAAATTCTTTAACAAAATTATTCGATATTTTCATTTTATCTGCTAATTCTTTCCATTTTAACAACGACATGTAATAATATAAGTTAAACCAAGTGAATTTAGATCAAGTATTATGTAGTTTTTGTTTTCTTTTTAGCCGCAGGTTTAACTGCTGTCTTTTTAGCCGGAGGTTTAACTGCTTTCTTGGCTGCAGGTTTAGCCGCTTTCTTGACTGCAGGTTTAGCTGCTTTTAATTTTTTTCCTATGAGTTCAATATTCGCATGAGCTTTTTAAGCCTCATTTTGTTTTTTAACCAGCTTCTTTTCAAGACGTGTTATCTTACTGGGAGATTCAGATTTGCTTAACATTTTATTTATGCGTTTTCGTTCTGCTTCTAATCCTAACAAATAAATAATATTTGGTAGTTCTTCTGTTTTCGACAGACTTCCTGGATTTTTCCTTGTTGGTCTCCAAACAGCAGGATCTGCATCATTTTGTTTTGTAGGCTCTGGGATATTCATCTTAACTTTTTGTAATCCATAATATCTGACTTGATTAGCTTTAAAACATTCTGCTTCTGTTCCAAGTTGTTTACCCCGGGGTATTTGTTTTATTCCACAATACATTTTAGACATATATAATAATACTTGGATAATATTAATATTATCTGACTATTATTATAATGGAAATTCCAAACTATGATATGAAGACAAAAAACGGTAATTTTAAACAGATATGGAAATGTATGCCAGACTGTTGTTTTAGAATGTTAATTTGTGGTAATTCAGGTTCTGGCAAGACAAACACATTAGTTCACATGTTGCTGAAACATTTAGTTTATTACGACAAGATTTATTTGTTTGCTAAAAACTTGGAACAGTCCAAGTATCAGGTCTTGTCACAAAAACTTGAAAAGATAGCAAAAAAGAATAAAATCCCAGTCGAAGATATACTGGAGTGTTCAAATGATGAAGTTATCCCTGTGAATGATTTGAATTCAGAAGATAGTCATTTTTGATGATTATGTTTTCGAACGCAATCAAAATGATATTATTATTTATTTCATCCAGGGAAGACACAAAAATTGTTGTGTAATTTATTTATCTCAATCTTATTACAAAACTCCTAAAGACATTCGTTTGAACTGTTCTCATTAAATCTTCTTCGCAAATCCGGTTAATCGCGAGCTGGGTATGCTTTTCAAAGAACAAGATGTCAGCAAAGAGCAGTACAGAAAAGCGACTGACAAGCAGTACGACTTTCTGTATCTGGATCGACCGAGGAAGTTAGTAAAACGTAACTTCATCGGGGATTTATAACAGAGATCAAAGATCTCTGTTTATAACCGCCCGAGGAAGTTAGTAAAACGTAACTTCACTGGTGATATTTAATCTAATCATATTATATATAATGGGGCTTTTTAATGATCTTAGCGAGGAAGTTACTACTGGCAGTGTTAATATTACAAATTTCGGTATTGTGCTGTCTGAGTATGTAAAACAAAAACATTTGGTTTATTGTCTTCACAAGGGTAGAAACCAGGAAAATGTTTTGAGAAGTGATCTCAACATGGATAATAATAAAAAAAACAATGCTGGTAATTCGACAAAAGCAGATGATGCGATAACAAGGCAATATTGTCAAAGAAGAATAACAAGAATCATACGTGATTATGATAAAATTCCAGACATGATAACAAATTTGACAACAGGTGTTGAAGATAAACTAAGTCACATACAAACAAAGTTACAAGCAAACCGTGGGAAAATGATTGAAATTCAAAACGAATTAAAAGATAAAATAAAACTTCTGGGTGATGCTTTGAAAGAGCTAGAAAAGAAAGAAGTCGGATTAGAAGATAGCGAAAACTACAAGAAATTAAGTGAACAAATAAGAGCTGGTGTTCAACATATTAATACACGGATCGGGGAAATCAATACACAAATGGTTGACAATAATGAACTTGAAACTGCTATTGCTGATGCTTCAAAACAAATGAGAACTGCTTTTACTACCGAAATAACTCAAATTAAAATATTAAATGAGCAGATAAACACCAACGTTGCTGACATCGACAAAGAATTTGAAGACATCAAAAAGAAAATGGTTGATGGTAAGTCGCTGGAGACTGCTCTGAACAAACTGATTGACACTGATAAACTTGAGACTGCACCGAGCAAACTGATTAACACTGATAAACTTATCACTGCTATTGATGATGTTTTAAAGCAACTGAAAGCTGCTCAGGATGAAAGAAGCAAAGCTTTTGATGGTGAAATAGCTTCAGTGAAACAGTTTAATCAAAAGTCCGATAGTCGGCACACAGCAGTTCTCGGTATAATTGATGAGTTGAAAGTAAAAGTAGACTATTTAAGTCGAATTGTAATTCTTGAAGCTACGATAGATGGAATAAGTAGTATTCAAGATCGCGTTGGTGATAGTGATACTTTTGTGTCGTATCCAACACGAAAACCACTTGAAAGAACCAAACGTTATGGTTTTCTCGAGGCGTTTACTTTTGTAACCAATCCACTTATAAAAAGTGAAGGATAGGCTACAGAATATCCCGGAGGTGGTAGATATCCCAAAGCTATGACAATTGTAAAACCCGGGCGCTATATAGTTGAAGCAGACCTTGCATATACTGTTGCAAATACAAACATTCATGTAGAAACATTTAGTTTATTTAATAAAACTTCAACTACTGATCAGACACATGCACATCCAGAAATAGAAAATGGCAAACGATTACTTAAAGGAACATTTGAAGTATATCTTTCAAAATCTTATTATTGGACCATCTCTCTAAAAAATAAGACGCGGGACCCAAGTTTTCAATTTTGAAAAATCAAGTTTTAAAATGTTTTATTTAAGTGATTAATTTTATCTACTAATATGTATAATGGAACAAAAAATTGTATTATCATCAGAGAAAGCGTCACTAATTAATAGCTCAAATACACCGAGTAATTTTACAACTTTATTTGACAGACCATTAATATTAGGCAAGAACAAACAGTATGGCATTGGACTCGATAAGATTAATTCCATGACTTACTCATGGTATAATATTTGTGAGGATTTTAATAACAAAGTGATAAGGTATCACAATGGAACAGATTGGAAAAGTATTATTTTTACAAATGGAAATTACAGTTATGCTGATATTGATAATTACATAAAAGAAACATTGACTGTGAACAATGATTTAATCGATGACTCGCCTGTTCCGATAAGAATTGAGTTTGATTTATCAAGTTTCAAATGTTTAGTTACTGTTCTTAATAATTTCATGCTTGATTTGAGAGAATCAAACTTTCACACCTTGATCGGGTTTGACAAAGATGCAGTTATTAGAGAAACTAAATTTGGAATTGTGACACCAAACATAACAAATTCTATTGATACGTTGTATATCCACTGTGACTTGATAAGTAATTCTATTGTTGATGGATCATACGGGGATGTTATTTATGAAATAAGTACAGCTGATCTTACGAGATCATATCCTTTCAAAGATGAACCGATAAGAGTCGGGTTCTGTGAGGTAAACAAAACGATCATTAACAGTATTAATATTTACATAACCGATTTCTCTGGTAAGATTATTAATCTTAATGGTGTCCACACATCATTCCGTTTTGTTTTGAAGGAATTAATGTAACATTAGTTATATGGCACTTTTAAAAAAAGTTTATGACACTAGTACGGGAACATATACTCAAGTTGATCGATTAACTGGAGCTGGCATATTTGACATTTTGTCAAAAGTTGGCTCAAAGATATTTAGCGAGTCTGTAAAACAGCAGGTAAGAAAGCATTAGAAACTGCTGGAAAACAAATCATAGAGAGCGGTTCTAAAAAAACTTGGAGATGAAGTAGGAAAAATGGCTGCTGATAAGTTAGTTTCAGTTATTAAACCTAGTAAGCCAAAAGGTGATATAATTTTAAAAGAACTTACAAAAGCTGCCACAAAAGATGCAGCTAAAGTTGCGGCTGATAATATAATTGAAGATTAATTAATAAAAAATAATCTAATTACTAGTATACATAGATGTTTCGAAGTAATCAATATAATACTAGATATGAACATGTACCTATTCAGTTAGATACTCCTATAACACAACCAGGAAATAATACCAGACAAATGAAAAGTGGTTATCAGTTTACACTAAATGACAGAAGTTCTTTCTTTGATTGGTATAATGCATATTTTGAAATCAGTTTTCAAGTAAACAAACTTGCTGATGGAGCCGCTTTCGCAGCCGCCGATGAAATTGCTCTAATTAATGATGCGGCTTCACTGATTGATAAAATGCAAGAAGGGCAAATTGGAAAAATATTTTACGATGGAAATAATCTCCACAGATTTGTTAATGTCAAAAACTTGCTTGAAATTTCTGACGATTATGCAAAAACAACCGGAACAAACGAATACTTTTATTTAGATACCACGGCTGTGGCAGAATCTCGAAACGATCAAGCTGGTTATAATTCAGGATTTGCAATTCGCCATGCTTTAATCATAACTAATCAAAAAGTTGATTCTATAATTCCATTAAACAAATATTCCTTCTTCGAAGGTTTGGAAACAAACAGGCTTCCTCCTGGTCAGATTCAAATCCGCTTGCAACTAACAAATGATAATGTGTTAATTTTCAAAGCTGGTGGGGATAATGGTAGAGTAGTTATTAATAAATTAGTTTTGTGGATACCCAGCATGATATTTAACCCAGATGGTTTAAGTTACGTAATGACAAATCATATGATATCAACAAGATGGACTTACCTCCGTGAAATTATACAAGAGAGGGGAAGTTCTGATCTAACTGAATCCGTATTTAGAATAACGGCTGGCGTTAATAATCCCAAACATGTGTTTGTTTATTTGCAAAGGGCCGACAAGAGTTCTTCTGAAACACAATATCCTCATCTTTTGGCTACGTTTAAGGTAAATGCTGCTAATAATAATTGCTATTACAATCAGCTAGATTGGAAGCTGGAAATAGAGTTTATTATCCAGAAACCGAATATAGTTATGCTAATATCATAAGAATATTCAGAGATGTTATTAATTATTCTTACAAGCAAAATGATAAAAACACTGGAACTTTAATAAACGTGAGCAATTTTAAAACTCTTTTCGAAATGATATATTTCTATCTGAGTTACAAGAAAAATGAAGTCACTATTGATCCAAAAGAACTAATTCTGAGATATAAATTAAATATACCTCCTGCTGCTCGATATAAAGTTTATATTCTGGTTCTACATGAGGAAGATGTTGTTATTGATACTGTCGGGAATGAACTAGTTATTGTTTAATCTAACTTATAATATATATGACTTACGTAAATTATTCAGTAAATTTATCAGACGGCCAGAAACGAAGTCTGGCAAAAGCATATGAAAACAAAAGTGAATTAACGCTCAGGCTAAAAAATAACCAACTAACTGGAAACTTTCCTTTGCTACTTACAGCTACCCAGATTAACGATATTAATAAGGCTAAATCTGGTGGGCAGTGATTAGACATAAATATATCAAAATCGCAAATGAGATCTTAAGTGCATTAGCTGGTTTGTTGACTAAAACAATTTTACCAACAGTTGCTAAATTTGTTCCAAAAGTATTAGGACCTCTAGCAACAGGAGCACTTAGTGGTCTGGCTATTACTGGAATTGGTAAACTATTCGGAAATGGGATGGTAACTATTCCTAGTAACAAAAAACAAGCACTTCTTGGATCAAATAAATTTACACTTGCACAAAGAAACAAGATGATAAAGTCTAAAGGTTGTTGTCCTATTAAACTGACAAAGCAGCAACAACAAGATGGAAGATTTCTTGGAATGCTTGCATCATTAGGAATTCCATTGATTGGATCTCTTATTAGTGGCTTAACTGGAAAAGGTTTGCAAGTAGGTAGAAAAGGAAAAGGATTAAGAGTTGATCGTGGAAGAGGTTTGCAAGTAGACTCGCAAATTACACCGTACAGAAGTATTCCATTCATAAAAAATAAAAAAAATAAAAAAATTAACCTATCTCTAACTTAGATATAATAAAATGGGTCAAGCAGCTAGGTATACAAAAATTCAGGGGAGTGTTCAGCAAGAACAAATTACCGACAAAACAAAATTAACAAGAATATGGTATTATTAATCTTGATGATTATATCGGACCTGGTACACACTGGACTTGTTACTATGATAATTATTACTTCGATCCGTTTGGCTTGAGCCCACCAAAAGAAGTTTTAACTTACATACCTGATATAAAATACAACACCATTCAATATCAAGATAAAACAAGTGTCTTGTGTGGATATTTCTGTTTGTACTTTGTCAAAAAGTTGCAAGAAGGAAATAGTGTATACGATATTCTTTACAAATTATTAAAACCATACAAACCAACAGAAAATGAAAACATTATAAAATCATATTTTGTAAATGAAGTTTAATCTAATCTTATTTATATATGAGTTATTGCATAAAAGAAAAAATGGTTACTGAAAATATTGATCCAAAGTATGTTTTAGCAAAAAATGGTAGAAAAATGTTAGGAGCAACTTGTGCGTCTTGTGGTATTACTAAAACAAAGTTTGTTAAAAACACAGAAGGTGGAAATATTGATATTCATAAGGCTTTGCTCCCTTTGCTACCTAAAGAAGGGCTAACACTTCCTGGTTATAAATATTGCGGTCCCGATAATCCGCTTGATAGTGGGGAACCTTCAAATGAATTAGATGCTGTTTGCAAAGATCATGATATTTGTTATGATGAAAATCCTAGTAATAAATCGATGTGTGATAAAAACATGCTTACTGGTTTGAAATCTAGTAAGTCTAAAACTATTGGAGAAAAGATTGCGAAGAATGTATTAGTCAAGCCTGTAATTAGTGCAAAATATAAACTAGAACTTGGAGAGCCAAAAAACGAAAAAACGCGTTGAAATGGACTGACAAGTTAGCAGATGAACTTCATAAGCCTATACGAAGAAAGTTCACTCAACGCCGTGTGATTGTTAATGAAATTGATAAAATATGGTCTGCTGACTTGGTTGACATGCAATCGTTTTCAAAGTATAATAAAGGTACTAAATACTTGCTTACTGTTATTGATTTATTTAGTAAATTTGCTTGGGTTGTACCCGTTCCAAATAAAACTGGTTTAGAAATTACCAAAGCGTTCAAACAGATAATCAGCACAGGAAGACAGTGTAAATTGTTGTGGGTTGATCAAGGTGTGGAATTTTACAACAAGAAGTTTAAGCAATTTCTTGATGATAATAATATCAAAATGTATCACACATTTAATTTCGGAAAAGCTGTAGTAATTGAACGATTTAACAGAACATTAAAAGAGAGTATGTGGACATATTTCACAGCAAACAATACAAACACATATTTAGACGTGTTACAAGAAATGGTTGATAAGAATAATAATACAAAACATCGGAGTATTAAAATGGCGTCGATTGAGGCTAGTGATGAGAAAAATAAAGGAACGGTATATTTCAACTTGTATGGAAAAATGAGAAGTAATCAAATTAAGCCGAAGTTTAAAATAGGTGATAATGTTAGAATCAGCAAATATAAAATAACGTTTGAGAAAGGTTATACCCCGAATTGGACTGAAGAAATATTTGTTGTTGGTGAAATTCAAAACACAAATCCTGTGACATACAAAATAAAAGATTTAAACAACGAAAACATTGATGGAAGCTTTTATGAATTAGAAATGATAAAAGCAAACCAAGAAATATTCAGGATTGAAAAAGTAATACGACGTGATTACAAAAAGAAACAAGCATTGACTAAATGGAAGGGTTACAATGAAGATTTCAATAGTTGGGTTCCATTCAAGGATATTGAGAATATTAAATAATATCTTGAACTGAAATACAAAATAGCAAAGTGCAGAAAAATAAAATACTCCATGGTAAAAAATGATATGCAGAGCGGTGATGAAGACTACTGCCCGGTTCCGTCTGACTTTGCTTAATGAGTTGCAAATGTTATTGAAAAACTTCGCTGGAAGTAGATTCGGTGAAAGTAGACAAAAAATAAAATTGCGCTCTCCTAAAATGGCAACCGGATTGATTAGTAGTATAAGAAGTGGGGGTATCAGCGGAGTTTCCCTCGCGAAGTGCTTGAGAAAACTAATGAAATATGTTGGGGTTGACTTAGGCGTGGCTTACATTTAGATCTTGGTGTGTAAATGAGAGTTACGCCTGAGTCCCCCATGGCATATTTCACTAGTTGTCTTGTTCCCGCGAGAGGGAAACTGTGCTGGTACCCCCACTTCTTATACTACTCAGATCCGCCTTTTTAATTTTTTTATGGGTGGGTGATGGTGGTGGTGACGGGCAGGAGGAGCAGGAGGGGCCGGTGAGGGATAACCAAATAAATTGGACTGCAGGTTTGTTTTAGTATTTTGATGTTAAAAATGGCTGCATATGGTGATACTCGCCAATAAACAATAAATAAAAAAACATTAACACACTAGCGGGTGGCCAGTTGAGTTCCATAATTCCAGATTGGCCATCAAAATGCACAACGAGAAGTGGAACAGCGGTCAACCTTTTTAAATATAGGCTACAGACTACTTTTCAGACTTTAGTGTGAGCCCCTTCACCGAATACCGAATACGCACCTGTAGACGTTCAATGACTGACACTCGTTATATATTTTGACTGACAGTGCCGAGTCGAAAATTTTATCGTTTTAGCGTGTAATTTTTATAAAGAAATACCATGATGTTCGTAACGTGTAGTACACGCCATCTACTATTTAAGCTTAAACAACATATTTTTAGTATCTCCTTGTATTTCATTAGAAAAGAACACTGTGTTATAGTGAGCTTGGGGGGTCTTAAAGTAAGATATTATATTGCACCCATGGCTGATCATAACATGTACATGGAAAACTAGGTGACCAACATTCATTCACGGCCTCTGTCATTTGTCTTAGAAGTAGCTTAATTACGTTGTTTGTGTAGAGGCCTGGGTTTGACCATTTCCTCTGAAAGTTCATGACTGATGCGCATGAAAGTTAATTAACCCAATTCAGTATATAGTTAGTAACAGTATGACAATAACCTTTAGTTAAGTAGAGGTCTGTCTGTTGAAATAATGGAATGACTGGTGCAACCTTTGGGAGAATTGTATAAATACCCTATATCAGCATTTTGGAAAGTAAGTTAAATATTTTGTTTACTCCAAAAAGAGGAGATTTGTACGATCGACCCCAAATTTTGCGTCCTAGAACCAGTTTCAGAGGTTAGAGTTCATGGTCGAGGGTACACGTGACAGTTCAAAGGTGGGACTTGGTCACGCTATATAATATACGAGATTGCCTTCATTCGCCAGATTCTTATATAATAATTCAGATTCATTTTGACGGCTAAGCTCGCACTTTTGATAGTTAGAACTGCTTACGAATTGTAACTTGTGCATTTAATCAAAGTTGAATATTTACTCTGGTTTTTTAACTGTGTATAGTTTTATTGTGAAATATAATTAGATAGTAGTTTAATAAAATACATATTAAAGACTATTCTTGAGTTTGATATTTTCACGTCGCTATATTACATTAAAACTTCTGGTGCCTAGCAACCTAGGATCCGACCCAGGCAAGTCGCGGGAACAACGAAGTACTGACGAAACACAACGCAAACGGACCAAACGGTGAGTGATATTTTTACGTATTCTCTGTACGACCACAAAATTATAAGATAAGGATCTCATTTTAGACCTAACTTCAAAATTCGTTCTATATAATATTGGCTAATATTATCATTATTTTTTTTTTGAAAAAACAACGAAAATAAGTACATACAAATAACAATGGCTGAAGCAGATTTAAGGCAAGTTTTTAACCATATGGCAAATCAGATATCTACCTTGAATGAAAATATGGAAGCACAAAATACGAACACGAGAGATATTTTAAGGGCCCAGACGAATGCTCTTGACACACAAGGCGTTCATTATAGTATTAAAACATTCGATGGTTCAGTGCCAGGCGAATATAAGGTATGGTTAAAAAATATAGATAAGTACAGTTTCCTACACAGATCAAGTGATATGCAAAAACAGCTATTGGCCTATAAAACTAGTAAAGGCCCTGTTGGTGATTTTATCAAACGATTTCTAGACAGGCAAACCGGGACATATGATGAGTTGAAAACTGAAATGTCCGCACGCTTCTCAGACGTGACAGATACGTCACACGCCTTTTCCCTGTTAAGCAAGGTCAAACAAAATGCTCACGAGAGCGTACAGCTGTATTCTGAGAGACTGTTAGGCTTGGCTGAAGAAGCCTACAGTAATGACGAAGGCCCAGGTCACGAGATAGTACAAACACAGCTAGTGGAATTTTTTATTGATGGTTTGGCCGACGACTCTATTAAAATTAGGGTTATGAGAGATAGACCTAGACGTTTTGAGCATGCCGTAAGAGTAGCGATTGAAGAACAAAACTTGAGAAGAAGATTCGCACTAAGAACCTCTAATACACCCAAATATATGCATAGACCCGACCGGCGAGACGGTCACGAACCCATGCAAGTTGACCATTTTAGACCACGCCGTGCATGTTTCAAGTGTGGCTCAATAAACAATATCTCGAAATTTTACAATGCTCCCGATCAAAATCAAGGCGATAACCGAAAAAACTGGAAACCTAGGCAGGGAAACTAATACGCTCGAGTCATAATGGTAGGTTACATGACTTGAGTGAAAAGAAAAACATACCTACATTTAGTATTTCGACACCTGGTAGTTCAAATTCATGCATTATAAAAATAGAAAAAGCTAAATTTAGAGCTCTCATTGACACGGGCGCTAATTGCTCGCTATTAAGTGAAAAAATGTATCAATCATTAAAACATAAACCCCGTTTAGAAAATAAGGAAGCAAATTTACAGGGTGTAGATGGTAGTTTTTTAAATGTGTTAGGCCAAGTAAGTTTAAAATTTGAAATGAAATCTGAAAAATATGAGCATCCGTTCTATGTAGTGTCGAACGTGAATAGGAATATAATTTTAGGACATGATTTTCTGCTAGATTTCGGTGTACGGTTATATTATGATCTAGGTTGTATGCGTATTGGTAAAACAATGGTACCTTTTGTACCAGATATTCATGTAGCGTCGTTAGTTAGATTACACAAAAAGGTAGTATTAAAACCATATTCGATGGTTCTGTGTGAAGGTAGAGTTAAAAATGCAGTAAAAGAAGTATTTAAAGACGGAACAATGTTGGTTGCGGACAGAGAAACAAGTTATATGGCAGAGAGACCTGACCTACAGATAATCGAATCAGTTATAGAAGTAAAAAGTAGTAACAAAATACCTATTTTAATTGTAAATCACAGCGGGCGTAGTTACAACCTAAAACGTGGTAGCGTAGTAGCGCAGGTAGAACACATTAATCAGATAGGTACAATAAACTCCCACAGGGGACAACAAGTAGACGGTCATTACAAAAATAGTAAAAGTAGATCCGATAGAACAAGTAGTTACGAAGAGGTAGTTAGTCAAATAAACGTTCCCACCGAATACAAACAAAAAATAGGTGATCTGGTTTATAGGAATTTAGATGCAGTAGCGTTCTCAGAATTAGATTTAGAAGAAACAGATATTCTGCAAATGCGGATTGAGACGGGGGATAGCCCTCCGGTTAAGCTGAGACCATATAGGAACCCATTGAATGATATACCCATAGCTGAGGCAGCAGTAGACCAGTTGTTAAAAGCAGGAATAATCAGTAGATCTAGAAGTCCTTATTCTTCCCCTACTATCCTAGTACCCAAGGCAGATAATACTAAGAGGTTGGTAGTAGATTTTAGACTCTTGAATAAGGTTACGAAAACATATGCGTTCCCAATGCCATTGATCGATTCCGTACTGGAACGATTGGGTGGAAGTCAAGTGTTTAGCTCGCTTGACCTCTTTGCAGGTTTTTTCTGCATAAATATTCATCCCGACGACCGAGAAAAAACAGCTTTTAGTAGTAGTAGAGGACTGATGGAATATAATCGCATGTGTTTTGGCCTCAAGAACAGTCCTAGTTATTTCACCGAAATGATGACTATAGCACTACAGGGTTTCGAACATTTCGCACTGCCATATGTAGATGATGTTATAGTATTCTCAAAATCGGTAGAAGAACACTTAGTTCACTTACATCTAGTCCTTGGTAGAATGAGGAAACATAAACTTCAAATGAAGTTAAGTAAGTGTGAATTCATGAAACCAGAAACAAAACACTTGGGGTTCATTATAAGTAAAGAGGGCGTCAAGCCTGAAAGCAAGAAATTAGCGGCAATAAAGGGGCTGGCCCCGCCAATAAATGTTAAAGGTGTAAGAGGGTTTTGCGCCATGATAGGGTATTATAGAAGATTTATCCCTAACTTCAGTGAGATAGCAGGTCCTCTATTCAAACTCACAAAGAAAAATGCACGGTTTAAGTGGGACGACCCTTGTCAGAAAGCTTTTGAATGTTTAAAGGAAAGCCTGACCGTAGTACCATTACTAGCTTACCCAAATATGGAAAAAGAGTTTATCCTGTATACGGATGCATCCGATAAATGTATCGGCTCCGTGCTGTATCAAGAAGACACTGATGAGGAAGGTAGCCCAATAGAGAAACCACTATATTTCCTTTCCCACAAGTTAACGGACACGCAGACGCGTTGGCCAACTATAGAAAAAGAGTTATATAGCATAGTTTACAGTTTACAAAAGTTCCAACATTATCTGCTCGGGTCCCACGTAAAAATATTTACGGATCATAAACCACTTAAATGTCTGTTAAATAAACATCCCTTTAGTAATAGAAAAATGGTCATGTGGTCACTTACAATACAGGCCTTTGACTGCGATATAAATTACATTCCGGGTCGAAATAATTATATTTCCGACCTTTTGAGCCGCGTCCCAGACGGGAGCACTTGCATTAATAACTCTAATGATCCAGAAGTAGAAATAACGGTTACAGACAGGGCATATAAGGTCAACATTGTTGACACTTCACCTATCGACCCTACAAATTATAAGGTCAACATTGTTGACACTTCTCATATCGACCCTACAAATTACTTACATGCAACCAAGCCAATTATAGATGACCTCGGCAGGCCAACCTTATTAGATCTAGACATGAAAATAGAGCAGTCACGAGACCCAGCCTTAAGTGTCATTCTAACACAGTTAAATGAAGGCAAAGCTAATAAAACAACTGAGAGGAATTTCATTATTATGGATGGTGTTCTTTACTACGTCAGCGACGTAGATAACGACCCTGTAATTCGGCTTTATGTCCCAGAGCACTTGACCAAAGAGTTATTACAAAGCTATCAATGTCTTGCCCACTCAGGTGTAGATCGCACGTTCCATACTTTAAAGGAAAAGTACTATGTGCCTAATATGTACAAATTAGTTTACGAGTTAGTCAACAGGTGTGTTGAATGTCAACAACGAAATATGGTGGCCATTAAACCACCTATGGGGGAAACTGAAATAAGCCCGTATCCATTCAGTAAAATAGCAGGAGACATCATGGGACCACTACCAGAAACACTGTCAGGTAACAGAGTGCTTTCCATTACCTTCGAAAACCAGTTCCAATATACTACACATACTATTGGATGAAATATTTCCAAGACATTCTCTGCCGATATGCTATATGTCCGATAACGGGGGCGAGAATGTAGCAAGGGAGGTTGTAGATACTTTGACTAAAATGAATGTTAAATGTATTACGACATCGTTCTATTCACCCCATGCAAATGGTAAAGTAGAGGTCTCACACAAAGCTATAATTAATTTACTTGCAAAGAAAGTAAAAAATGAACCAAACTCTTGGGATATATTTCTAAATCAGACCTTAGCGGGGTTAAGAATGACTGTAAATGAGTCAACTCAGAGAACACCCTTCAACCTCCTGTATGGTAGGGATGCAACGTTACCACTTGACGTTATTTTGAAACCCCGTAGGAAGTACGTAGGCGAAGACGCCCACGAAATATGCCTGCAGCAGCAACATATTGCATTTACTAGAGTTTTCAATAGAATGAAACGTGTAAAGCGAAAAAGAAAGTTACGGGCAGATAAGTCTAGTAAAGATGTCGAGTTTAAGGTAGGGGACGCGGTCTATTTAAAGAACCACGTTAGGACTAGTAAATTAGACTCACGGTGGGTCCCTTTCTATAGAATTATCGAGAAAATCCCCACTGACATATGTCATAAAATGCCAATTGGATAATAAAACTCGTAAATCTCACGCGAGACATTTGCGTTTAGCAAATTTGGAGGAGTGGGAGATACCTCACAATGAAAGGGGGCGACCAATAAGGAAGGCGGTACTTGCCGCACCCCCAGAGAGTAGTGACAGTGAGTTAAGTAGCAGTAGTTCAGATAGTGCACAGGTGGATAGTGCACCGGTGGAGAGGCTAGCACACCGGTACCGTAAAGAAAGGGACGATTCGGATGAGGAAGATTCGATCCCATTGTTTGAGTTAGCCCGTAGGTTACGAGAAAGGAACAATAGGCTAAGGGGCGAGAAGCAGCCCAGGAGAAGTAGTAGTAGCAGAAGTAGTAGCAGTAGTAGTAAAGATAGTGATAATGATAGTGACAGGGTAGATAGTAGGTATTGTAGTCAGCGCAAAGATAAGAATAGTCGTAATGGTAGGATAGATAGTAGTAGTAGTAGTAGTGGTAGTAGTATCAGCAGTATGGACGTCGGCGATGATGAGAGATTGATGCGGCCTGAGGGTATATCCCCTCTAAGGCGACAATGTAGTTCTGAAGGTTTCTGCCAGAACGAGGAGGATATGGAAGTTAGCGTAGCGGGGCTCTAGGAGGAAAGGGTCACCGAGATAGATTAGCTTAGTGTAGGACCGTCAAGGTACTGTCCACCGAGAAATACCTGTCTAGGTATTTATATCGTGTGTTTGCGATATTTGCGATATTGACCTTGAATTAATAGTCATCGTATGGCGTTTAGGTCCTCATTCCAATACACTGGCGACTGAGAAGTCGGGATATACGATATCGTATTGTACTGTGTTCAACGGTATTGCCTGCTCGGTAAGGCACTCGACAGAGTCATAGGCGATAGGTTAGGTTTTAGCGGAGAACTAGTGGAAGAGTACCTTAAGTTAGGTTAGGTGCTGTGTTTTACGGGAAGGTAAAACTAATTGAGCTATCGGGGTAGAAGCTATGCTACATACTGTGTTTAACAGTATTGTTTTGCTAAGTGGTCGAGTTGGGTGGTCGAACACTCGAGTCGACCCATAAACACTCGAACTAAGCTATAGGTGACAGGCTAGTTAATTTGAGAACTAGCGGAGACGAACCTTAAGATAGGTTAGGGACGGTGTTTTACGGCAAGGTAAAACTAAGGGAGGAATCGAGATATACATCATGTATTGTATCGTGATTATCGGTACCGTCTGTATTAATTAGGCGCTCGATTTAGTTCTAGGGAGATACTAAGTAACTAGTGGAGTAACGTATATTATGATTATAGTAGATAGTAAAATAGGTTATGATTATGGTAGATAGTAAATTAGGTGACACGGGGATATATTAGGGGCAGTACAGGTTACGCGATGAAAAAGGGATAATTATTGATGTCAAAATCAATTGAAGTAGGGCCTTTCGCATACCTTATTCTAAACCAATATATATCCATGGTGTCTATATCTAACCAATCATATTTTTCCTGTGTATTTCACAGATAGTTTAAAAATGGCCGCTCCAAACAACCCAGCCCAGGGAAAAGAAATGGGACCGACATTTTCTATAAGTTTACGAGAGTTAGCCGAAGAGAGGGACATTCCCCTAGAAATATACAAAAATGAATATAGGTCGAAATACCTATCTAGATTAGCCGCACATAATGGGTTAGAAGCCCTAGCAGTATTGACTTTTTACGAGATAGATTTCCCTTATTTAAGGGGTAAACTTAGCAAAATGACGATGATACTACTCTTTTTGGGGCAACGTTTCTCGTATGACCGATTGTATAGAACAATGGGCGGACTGAGTATGTACGCTCTTGTGCAACTCATGTTTTTCTATCAAAGTAATTACTTTTTAGAAATGCTTATACTTTTTGCGTACGACACCAACATGCTTACCAGACTACTGGTAGAGATAGGTAGGATTTCAGGGTTGCACGGTTGTGAATGACTGCAAGTCGTTCACACGGTGATAAAACACTATGACACTGAATTGACCGACGACGGACTAATTGAAATGGTCGAAAACTGTGAACAAAAATGTTCAACAGCAGACGGTCAACTGACTGAAAGGACAGGTGACCTTTTAAGTAAGACATTGACCTTAATGGAAGCTAGACATAGGTATTTAAAATCACTGACGTGTGTGGTATGTAAACAGAAAATAAACAAGTGTTCTTCACAGTATAGACTACCATGTTGTTTATCTAGAGCACACCCTGACTGTACACCACGT
Organism: Cyrtodaria siliqua; assembly: GCA_037043455.1. Classification (NCBI taxonomy): domain Eukaryota; kingdom Metazoa; phylum Mollusca; class Bivalvia; order Adapedonta; family Hiatellidae; genus Cyrtodaria; species Cyrtodaria siliqua. The sequence continues at coordinate 33,245 of JAWPHD010010089.1, read as the reverse complement.
GGTGCTGATGTATGCCCATTGTGCAAAACGTATTTTTATAGTAACGGCACACCAAACCGAGAATACGAAACTTTGCACGAATTCTTTCACCGAATGAGACTTACAGAATGCAACCAAACCGAAATTGAAGACTTTGACACAAGATTTAGGGACTTGACGACTTAGACTATTCTTTTTGCTTATTTCAGGGACCATGACATTTTTACTGACGTTTATCCTAGTTTGGGGAGTAACCATTAACTGTATGGTAGTAGAAAATGTTTTCTTTAACAAAGTGACTGAATTCAGTATGAGTAATGCTCGCTGGATCTTATCATTTGTTATCTCGATGGAACCCTACGACGATTTTTTAGACAAATTATCAGACGACATAACAAAGGCTGCTGCTCTCGCTTACACGATTATGTCAGTGTACGGCTCCCAAGATTCCTTAGATGATACTAAGGGTGTAAATTTTATGGTGTATGGTAACATGTCCACCAACATCAGCGAAGCCCATAAAGGCTTATATGTTGAATTTCACCAGTATTATAGAGTATTTCAAGGCCTTAGACACGAATTAAATGCAACCCAAGACTTACATGACGGACTAGTGGCCACATTTGCTGAATATAAGAGGTTAAGACATTCAGCTCAGACAAAAAGACCGAAACGAGCGTTATTTGGTTTCTTAGCCCCACTTTTTACGGAAGGAATAGGACTATTATCACAGGCTGATCTAGATAGTGTAAGACGTAATATAACAAAGTTAGCAAGCAACCAGAAAGTATTAGAGCATTCACTTTCAGATAGTGTGTCAGTAATGAACACGACATCATTTGCGGTATCAGAAAACAGGCAAAAGATTAATGAGGTATTGGAAACTCTGCGGACGTTAAGTGCAGAATTTGTAAATACTAGAGGTTACCTTAACAGACATATAGGAAACATTGATAAGTTTCTATATTTGTTCACGAAAATGAGTCTAATCGTAGATGAAATCAAGGCAGTGACTAAAAGTTGCATGTATTATTACCTTCAATTAGAGATCAAATTGAATATACTCACAATAGGTCGTCTAAGTGCGAGTATCATTCCAGCAAGTCAACTTCAAGAGGCTCTCTTAGGGATAAGTGCTCAACTCCCTGCAACTCTCTCATTGCCCATTGACCCATACGAAAACTTGTTTGATTACTACAAACACTTGAAATGCACAACTTATTTAGACGGCGAATTATGTTGGTAGAACATACACAACTGTTCGAGTTATATTACGCAAACAGTTTGTTCTTCCCTTACAGTGATGTAAAAACCACTGACTCGAAAGGTATTGTAACATACTATAAGCTAGAAAGTGATTTCTAGCTATCAATCAGGAAAGAACGCTTTACTTCTTTCTATCAGAAACAGAGGCAGGTTACTGTAAAGATCCATTGATAAGGTCATGTAGTTTAAAAAGAGGCATCCAAAATACATACCAATCAACCTCTTGTCTAGTAAATCTATTTATTAAAAATACAGAGCGGTCGTCTAAATACTGCGAACTGTATGCATCATCAATGGATTTGCCCAAAGCTATATATGTCGCTAAAACGACATACTTTTTAATGACCAACGAAGAACTGACCTTTCATATAAACTGTAAAAATAAACCACCAACAACCTTAAAAATTACTCCACCATATGGTTACTTTAATGTAGATCCAGCATGTACCGCCACGTCTGAACGTTTGACACTTGTAGGCGCGTACGAAAACCAATCAAATTATACTGTTACTCCAACACTGGTTTTCTTAAAGGAGCTAGATTTCACGGCTATAAACATTAAACTTACGTTATGGTAAATTCGTCGGAAAAGGCGATTATAGTACCTAAGAGTTTAAGTGCTCTTGGCGAATTCCCAATATCAGAACTTAAATGTAAATTAGGGGATATTCAAGAGATTGAAGATATGCCAAATGATGAGAAATACTCAAATTGGGATTATGTAAAACTTGTTTTGGCAATTATTATAGTGGGTTTTCTAATATTTTTAATTATTATTAAATACTTAGCCAAACATTAGAAAATGGTCGTATAGGGGGCGTATGAATGTCATTCCACTGCAGAGTCCAGACCCATGTGAAGGAGACGTACATTGCGATATTCCAGAGATGCCTGGCGAAACGGCGTCATTATCCGAGTCTCAGAGTCGAGCGGACAAACACCTGACTCTGTCAAATGGGAAAAGGGACAAGCCAATGGTTTTGCGACCGCTGTATCGTGGATTTGACGTACAGCAGGGGACTACCGACAACTGAGGTTCCCCTCGAACAAAACAGAGTGGCTCAGAAGCAGTATGTAAATATATGTTCAAGTGTGTTTAATTATATAACCAAGTCCTCTCATTTCTCTCAAAGGTTTGATTGGTGAAGAGATAACGCGTAAACTTAAGATGCTGAAAAGACCTTGGGTGGCGCTCAACGTGACTTAAGGCAAAATAAAGTTAAGCTAAGAACACACTTGAGACATTTTGTAACCTTGTAAATAGACAATGTATTCAGAGTAATGAACTTGTAGTTTCATTTTATGGAGAAAGGGAAATAACCAGTGCAGACAGCAGACACAATCATACACACCAAGGGTGTGCGTAATGGAATTAAAGGCAGTAAGGAGACAACTTCAAGTAATCAAAATTGGATATTACTTGACGAGGCGTATGTGTACCAAATATATACTGGTACACTGGCGAACCAACGTGATGTCATACCAACATGATGTCATACCAACGAGATGTCATACCAACATGATGTCACACCAATCAGATGTCATACCTACATGATGTCATACCAACATGATGTCATACCAACCAGATGTCAGATGTCATACCAACGGGATATCATTAACTAAAACAGTGATAAACTATACATAACAATTAACACTGAACAATTGTGGACTACAACATTAATTATTGCAATCAGTATAGACTCTAAACATATGAACAATTTGGACTAACTGACATTGTGTAAACTTATGTATGTGATAACATGTTTTGATTTGATTATTCTCTGATCTATATACCTTGATGTGTTGGCCTTGTAAGAAATTATAGTGTATAATTCCTATGTGTGTATGTATGGCATGCGTTATAGTGAGCTTGGGGGGTCTTAAAGTAAGATATTATATTGCACCCATGGCTGATCATAACATGTACATGAAAAACTAGGTGACCAACATTCATTCACTGCCTCTGTCATTTGTCTCAGAAGTACCTTAATTACGTTGTTTGTGTAGAGGCCTGGGTTTGACCATTTCCTCTGAAAGTTCATGACTGATGCGCATGAAAGTTAATTAACCCAATTAAGTATATAGTTAGTAACAGTATGACAATAACATTTAGTTAAGTAGAGGTCTGTCTGTTGAAATAATGGAATGACTGGTGCAACCTTTGGGAGAATTGTATAAATACCCTATATCAGCATTTTGGAAAGTAAGTTAAATATTTTGTTTACTCCAAAAAGAGGAGATTTGTACGATCGACCCCAAATGTTGCGTCCTAGAACCAGTTTCAGAGGTTAGAGTTCATGGTCGAGGGTACACGTGACTGTTCAAAGGTGGGACTTGGTCACGCTATATAATATACGAGATTGCCTTCATTCGCCAGATTCTTATAGACTGGTCAGAGATACTTACAGATTGATAGATAATAATTCAGATTCATTTTGACGGCTAAGCTCGCACTTTTGAAAGTTCGAACTGCTTACGAATTGTAACTTGTGCATTTAATCAAAGTTGAATATTTACTCTGGTTTTTTAACTGTGTATAGTTTTATTGTGAAATATAATTAGATAGTAGTTTAATAAAATACATATTAAAGACTATTCTTGAGTTTGATATTTTCACGTCGCTATATTACAACACAAGTGTTACCATTTTTAAACGCATTTTAACAATGGCATCTCTTACGAGTTATTTCCCCTCGCTTCGGAATTTTAAATGTGTGAATCTCGAAATTTCTCACGCAGTCAAGCATCTAAAAGTCAATACAGCTGAAGACGACGGAACTTAAAGGGGAACTAACATTTTAATCATGTAAACTTGTTACAATCTTCCAGATTACGCGTTTAAAAAAAAAGGAAAATGGCGGCTGTTTCACTTTTTTTTTGACGTTGACAGAAAATGACGTACTACTTTCCGTTGTCATGTGTTGCTATGGTAAGTGGACGGCGGAGCTAAATAACCACTCTGCATCCCACCTGTAACGCTAGTTAAGATTTGAAGTTATACTTCCTTTAGTTTTTCTTTCAAATAACCAAATAACTTTTAACCCGGAATCCATGAATACTGAAATGTGGATCCCTTAGAAACAACAAACACAAAGGATAAAAGTAGCAGACTTGGTTTTATTGAGTCTGTTCATGAGAGGTAGTGTAAAGTACAACACCTTTCACGCCTCCTATTATCGGCTTAAGCGATATTCTACTATAAAGTCACATAGATTGGGCTTCATGATCCCAAAGGACCAGTAAGTAATAACACTACTGATTTTTACGGCCGCCGCACAGAACTAAACAAACGCTAGTGTGAATGTCAATAAATACTGAAAAGTGGCTCCCTTGGAAGCAACAAGTTCATCCGAAACAATTAATACGAAACACTAACATAATTTTATACCAAAAGTAGATATAACAGTTGAACCGGAAATGTATCAATTAAGGATCACAGTCAACCACAAACACGCACAGAAACAAACAACAGCAAAAAGGCGACTGGGTGTTTATACCAGGTTCTAGGATGCACCATACCTCACTCTTACCCCATTTTCATCCCAATAAAACGCGACAGTGTAAATACAGATATCCCCGCCACGTTAAATTTTCTAACAATCAAGGCAGCAGTAAAAGGCAATGTAAATATAATACATACATTATCATCAAAACTGTTTTGAAGAAAATAATACAGCCATCTGTATATGATTTGTCTGCTTTAATTGTCACAAACGTTTTTACAATTTTATATGGATCTTCATGGTTATCCAGACATTTTGAGTTTTACGTTAACGTCATTACAAATATGCGTAAACCAGTAATGTCACGTTATAAAGTTAATAGCCACACAAGTTAATAGCAACACGTTATCCTTTCGCGTTATAAAATCGCGGGAAAATTAAAAAATGTTTCACGTAAAATTCAACTATAAAAGTACATTTCTGCCGATTATGCGCTATTGGTACCATTTGTATATATATAGGGAGATATATTTGCGAACAACCAAGCGCAGACAATGTTCTGACGAACTACGGCAGGGCGCCTAGCTATGATGAGGGACACACACAGAACTCAAACGTATGCATTCACTTTCTAAAACGGATAACTGCAAAACACGCTGATATACTGTATCTCTATATCATAACAGACTCGTCTGGAGGCACAATTAACATATAAACTTATGCATACATACATATAATATAAAAATACACAGCCTAGAAAGCCACAAAGCAAGTACTCAATGACCCGGCAGAATAACAAGAGAACGACTAACCCTGCAATCATGAGTGTGAATTCGGGGACCAGTAGACCTGCAATCATGAATGTGAAATCGGGGACCAGTAGACTATACTGCGTACCGGGTACCAGTCTACTTGGTTCTCCCGAATACACACTCATGACAAGCCACGTTCAAAAATATGGGGAAAAACGCGCACGGATTCTATGCGCGCGTTTCTACAAAATACAAAGATGATGATCAATATATAAGTATGGTTTTTGACAGAAGAATTATATATTCTATCGAATGGTACGTTTGACAATAACAGTGTTGACCGATAAGATACTAAAATCGGCAAACAACAACACCCAGTGACATATGAAAAATTAAAAATGTTCGTTGCTGGCTAGACGGTGCGCAGGTACAAAAATACCTCTACAAATTGCCAACAACAAGATCGTCTTCACCTGTTGACAGTCTGTGGTAAAAATTATACAGGTCCTGGAACAATTCAAGAATGAATTAATTATTGCTAAAATATAAATAATTGCTGGAAATCAGGAGATGCACGGAAATAAACACTGACTGACTGGAACTTGGACAATGTTGAACTGGTAAGTTTTTAATAATTCTTTTGCTTACACTCCTTTTTGCATGTGTACTATGTCGGAGTGATTTAGTTAACGCTTCTTTTCTTGATTCAGATCTCTCGATTGAAAATGGTAAAATAATTAGCAAAATCTATGACAAGAGAGATGATTTTAAATTTGACATTGTTAATTATCCCCACTTGGATGGGGATGTTACCCGAGCAACTTCTTATGGAGTATATGTGTCTCAACTTTTTCGTTTTTCTAGAGCTTGTACTCGAGTTGAGGACTTTAATATTCGTAATCTTTGTATAACTAAAAAGTTACTCAATCAGGGTTACCGTTACCATAAACTTCGTAAAACCTTTGCAAAATTTTATTATCGTAACCCTGATCTTCTTTCCAAATATAAAAGTAATTTAAGGACTCTTCTGCGACAAGGACTATCACAACCTGACTTCTATGGTGATGTGATTTATAAACTTCGTAAGATTCTAGGTCATGATCACTTTCATACTATCTTTGTTAAACTTGTTAAAAAGTTTATCAAAAGAGGTTATGACCCTATCATTTTGCAACGTACTGCATGCTTGGTGGTGGACCCTTTTACAGTTCGCCACTATGCTTTCCTCTTTAATTGTACGATGACCGGACAGGCTGTTGACCGTATGTTAAAGCCTACCTAAAGCCCATTGGGACGGTGGCGTTTGATGTTTGTCCATGATCTTTCTTGTCGTGCCCTTAATGGTTTATTCTCTTACTGCTCTGGCTTCTGCAAAGTCATTGAGTACCTTCATTGTGGCTTTCTATGCTATTGGTTTTTTGTATTATATTTACACGAGCATATTTGTGTTTTACTTATATTGCCTATTGATGCTGCCTTGTTGGTTAGAGATTATATCATGGCGGGCATTTCTTTATTTACACTGTCCTGTTTTAATGGGATGACAGTAGGGTAAGTGTGAGGTTTGGTGCACCCTAGAACCGGTTTAAACCCCCAGTGGCCTACTTTGCCACTGACCGTTCCAAGGCGGTAGCCCTATTGTCAACCCTGTTTGTGTTTGTGATGTCGTTTGCATTTATTATTGCTTTTGCCTTCTTGTTTGTCTGTTTGCGTGTTTGTTTCTGTGTTTTGTGGTTTACTGTCCTCCTTGAATGCTACTTTCCCTGTCCGATCTTTTTTTTATTTCTTAGTATTCAACATTTATAAACACATGTAGTGGGGTTTCAGGGAGACCTTTGGAAAAAAATGCATTAAAGAGTACCAAACTACACTATTTGTTTAGAGCATGCATAGAAAACACACCTATTTATTCTTTTTGGCCTTGAGCATTTTGTTCCCTGCTTTTTGACATTCCTACCCTTGACCTGAATTTCATGGCATTTACTAGTGTTTTCACATTTTTTGATTTTTCACTACTGTAACTCAGCAGTGGCGTAGCTGCACTAAGGCACAGATTATTCTGAGTAATGCCAAATCTGCAATAAAAACTGCGATGGGGGAGGTGTGTCTAATTAAAATTAAGCAAAAACATGTATGTTTAGCATTTTAAATACATCTCAAAAATGCACCAGAATGCGCCAGAAACACTCTATTTATCAAACATTTTCTGGGGGAGGATGCCCAGACCCCACTACAGTCCTCAGAAATTAAGCGGACCTGCAACTTCAGGAAGGCCAGCTACGCCCATGCTCAGGTCTGTTCATGCCCATACATTGGAAGTTTCGTACGCATACATACTCTTCACGTACAATCTGGGTACATGGTACGAAACATCTGATGGCCAAGGTACGAAATAATCAATGACGAGGGTATGCAGCATCCAACACATTTTAGACAAAAAACGAAACGTACCCAATTTTTCGTAAGAAGCGTCCATAACTAGAGACTTGTCCAACAAGAATTGTATGACACAAAATGAGAATTCTATTTCCTTCATTATTCTATATATTTTTTAAATATTTTATTGCTGCAATATTATCAAAAGTCAATAATATATAACAATTTACTTTGAACTGTTCTAACAATTAATATTAATAATTGAACAAATGCAAGTTACGGAAAAAATAACGGGACGCCGTGAATTTTTAAAAAAAATCAAGATTGCCGTGTGTCTCTTTAAATGAACTAATCAAAACAACTGAGACATCAGGCAAAATTACGAGATAAAGTTTAAATAATACTAATATGGAAGCTCACTTTTTTATATTCACAGTCATGGTCATATTAATGTGTTAGTAGGTTGTTCGAAGATATACTGCATGTTCAAAGATATACTTCTTCGATCGGTAAGTTTGGCTTGTTAACAAGATAGGGCCTTCATTTTTAAGTTGATTTTTACCAAACTTTGTCAGTGTCTTTGTATCTAGGAAAGCTTGGAGAATTTCAAAAACCAGCATGATCAGAATTGAACAATGTTTATGGGCTCATCAACATAGTATAGGTTATTTAGAGCCGCCCCAGAGAGAGCGCGGAATGATACATAGGAATCCGGGAACCGTGGCCTACTCTTATTATCGAATAGATTCCTATGGTTCTTTAACGTGCTTGGAGGATAGACCGATACACGGGACCGTCCGGTTTACGTCCCCATCTGACGGACAAGGGTATGGGAAAGTGTCTTGCCCAAGAACACACCGACGAAACTCAGTGGCACCACGAAGGATGGAACCCGGTGCCTCCGGTTACAAATCCGGCGCGCTACTGACTGCGCCACGCCCGCCCTCTCAGCCTGATCAGACTAGTTACACCAGTGTAATGGCCCTTGATTTTCTTACATATGATATATTAGGAACTGAGGGTCGTGGGTTCAAATTTATTATTATTTATTTAAATTCTACTTTATTAGCTCTGCGCTTATGATCCTAGCAACAATACAGGACGGCCACGGTTAAAAATAGATTTTAAAAATGCGATTTTGTGGCGATTACTTCTCAAAAACCGTAAGTGATATTGATTTGGAACCTTTACCAAAATGACTGCCACGACATGTAGTTGGTCCTAACCAATGTTCAGTTTGATTTGGATGTCAAACATGGCCACCAGCGGACATCTTTGTTTACATTAAGTTATATAGGAAAAACTTGTGGCGACTACTCCTGAGACGACTAAAAGGATTTTCATTAAACTTAATAGAAATGTTGCTCTTGATGTCTGGTTGATCCTGGCATATATTCAGGTCGGACGGAAATTCAAGATGGTCGCCATTGCTAAAAGTATATTTTTAAAAACTTATTTGTAGCAACTCTAACTTCTTGAAAACTATAAGTGTTATTGATATGGGACATTTTCAAAAATGATCAGCATGACATGATGTTGGTCCTTGTTGAAAATTATTTTAATTCAACATTAAACATGGCTGCCAGTGGCCATCCTTGTTTACATAGAGTTATATAGTAAAACACTTGTAACGACGACTCCTCTGAAACCACCCGAGAGATTTTCATGAAACTTCACAGGAATGCTGAGCCAGCTATCAAAATCTACCTGTACAGCTTCAAGGTCACTGTATATTATTTTTTTGTTTGTTAAAGAGAAATATTTAAATATTTTTATTTATGTTTTGATCATTACATGTGTGTTTTTAATTTAAGGTTGTTCAAGAAAAATATTTTAAATCTGTTTTGTTTTTTTGAAACTTGTTTCAGTTTAATGTTTATTATTATTTATTTTTTAAAATTTAAATTGTGAGTTTGTTTTAATTGTTAACATGGGTCGAAGGTTTAAATTTCTCTTTTTTTTTCTTTTTTTTTTGTTGTTGCTGTTTTTATTTGCTATTTTTTAAAAGAAGTACTGAAGGGAATTTTATGATGACAACCCATGCACAAGAGCCATTTTGGCCAGTAGAGCGTTAACAGGCCATATTTGGCCTCTTCTTTTGTTGTGAAACTATTATTGGAGCAATATAATCAACAGTCAGCAAAGCAAACATAAATATCATTATACTATTCTTTCTTATAATTTATATTAATGATTAAACAAATGCAAGTTATGAAGAAACCCTAAGGGTGAGAGTTTTAAAATATCACGATAGATTGTCCCTTTAAATTAAGAAGTGGAAAACAGTGACATCAAATTAATTATTTTGAAATTACCTCCATTTCAGTTTGGTAAAAATGTTGTTCACTAAATACTGTTTCGATTCTGTTTTATTGGCAAGATCAATGATAATAAAATATAATATTATTACCATGTGCTTTCGTTTATTTTATCATGATATTTCGTCAGTTGGTATTATGTTGGCTTTGTTTTATAATTTAGTTAAATATTGACACTGGAAGAGCTTTAGGCTTCATAAGCTATTCGGTTTATTTGAGAGAGAAAAAACCACTTTGATCGACATGTTGCTACACAATGATATATTCACTGTTAGTTTACTTATGTTTTAATTTTAAGTTGCAAGCCATTATAACCATGTACTGGTACATTTTCGAACAGACATCAGTTGAAATGTCACAACTCAGTTTTTAAATTAATATATGATTTAAGCTTTATCATAAACAACTGAACTGTGAGATTATTAACTAAACCAACAGACTGGCAGTGTATGTATTTGTTCATAGAGCGAGATAATTAAAGTAGTAATTTATTTACTTGCTCCTTGAGGGAGTACAGAAAGTTACCCCCTCAGAGGCTGATCTTGATTTGAAATTACTTCAAATATCTGTAATACCACACACTAGCACACAGATATATAACAAGTTATATTTTGGTATGGTGCTTTAGGTTATTTTCAACACATCTAATGTTTTATATGACGGTCGATTTTCTTTGGTGGAGGAATTCCTAATACAGGACGTATTATGTCGTGGCGTCGTCCGTCTGTCTGTCCGTTACGTTTTGCGATGTCCGCTCTATAACTCAAACACATTATCCAATCATAATGAAACTTGGAAATAATGTTTATGGGCATAATATCTCGGTCAAGTTCGAAAACCAGCCCAATCGACACAGTAACAACGGAATTATGGCCCTTTAATTATTGAAAATTGACAATTTTGCGATGTCCGCCTTCTAAGTCGAACAAATATTATCCAATCCTTATGAAACATGGAAATAACGTTTATGGGCATAATATCTCTGTCAATTTCAAAAAACCAGCCCAATCGCCCGGTAACAACGGAGTTATTGCCCTTTATTAAAAATCCTGATCGTCCAGATAATAACGGAGCTATGGCCATTTACTTATTGAACATTTTGATGATGTCCGCTAAATAACTTTAATATTTGTTTTTCAATCTTGATGAAACTCGGTCAAGTTCGAAAACCAGTCCAATCGCCCTGGTAACAACGGAGTTCGTATTATGTCGCGGCACTTACAATCATTTATCACAGTTACAAACAAGAAAAAAATGGTGCAAAGCATCAATTCGCCGGCAATTCAACAGTTACTTCATGCATATACACTTTTTTAAAACATTTATTTTAATATATTACCAATATCATATCAGGATATTTGGTAAAACTAGTGCGTTAATAGTTCTTTACAAAAACAAAAGAGCTGTCATTAATTACTTCTCCTTCCAGTGCATGTTAGCAAACTTAAGCACAAATATATAAGCCGGCAGAATGGACGTATTTTGTATCCAATGGAGACTCTTGTTAATCGTAAAATGTAAACAGCACGCTTGATTCAGATTCATAACTTTCTTAATATTTAACGAATTGTACTCGACTAAAACACAAGTACCCCTCCAAAGTCAGTTATTTCCACCGCCGTAAAGAATAATTACATGCATCCAGTACTTCCGGAGCCTAGCCCTCCGAAAGTGTCGGATTTTAAAAGAAATCTATGACCGTGTACATTTCCGGATGAGAGAAGACCTCAGTTTGTACAGGTATATACGCTTTGGGTGGAGACAATTCTTTTAATGAAGTTATGAAGCAAAAATCTGAATCGAGCGCTTTTTTGATATATTTTTGCCGAGAACCCGATCAAAAAGTCACGTGGTTTCGCCACCGTGATAATTATACCTCAGGGGAACAATTATTTCTTACTGACAGATTATTGGATCCGAATGTACGGACGGATAGACAGACAGGGGTAGACCTATAGTACCCTCCGGTTTAAACCGGCATCGGACTAAAAAAATACAGGTTACATGTTTATATATTCTTGGTGTTATAGCAAGGTTCTCGACAGAGCCATTGCATGACGTTCCAAAACGCATGTCACAGCCGCGGTGCCTAAAGTGACCGATAATCTTAACATCATCTACGCGCCAAAACACCAATAGCATATACTTAACTGAATTTATGTTCACAAAAAAAGTAGTTACAGAGCAACGTAATTGTTCATGATGTACTCTGAAATAGTGGAAAATTACACCTCAATCTCAAATCCTGAATCCACATCTGCCGTCAGTGAATTCGGTTTAAGGCGCACCAACACATGGAAGGTATATGGCGCCTAATGATGCCTCGGTCAGATGAGACCTACGGGTGGTTCCGGGCCCGTAGGACTAGGGCCGTACGGGCTTGTGGCCCGTGGGAAGTTCGTACGAAATCACCCTCCTGCGATGTCACATGCATGCGTGCGGTTTACGGGCGTTCTACGGGTTCTCTGCGTCTTCTTAGGATTTTTCGGCCGCGGGATCGCAAGAACCCGTACGTGTACCCTACGGGCCCAAGATCATAGAACTTTCAGCCACGGGCTATACGACGCCCCTACGGGTCCAAAAATCTTCGAAAAATCGTGCGGGCCCGCACGGCATGCGGTGCAATTACCCACGGGTTCTCTGGGCTTTGGCCCTTACGGGGCCCGTAAACTGCCCGGGAGCTTTATGTGACCGGGGCATAACAGTCATGAATGTGTCCGGCTCATACTCCATTTACATCAAGATAAAATATGGAGAATGGGCATAGAACCGTCTTACCTGCAGAACTGCATAGTTGCTGCAAATTCTATATACTCCATTTACGAAAGAGCTACAGTTCAACTTTCATGATAAAGACCTTGAATGAGCATGATAAAAATGACAAAATGAATATGAATGATGGTGGGGCGGGGGCGTATGTGTTTGTGACATTGCAGTGTTGTATTCGAACTCGTGGGGGCGAGAGCTGAAAGTACTTATATTTTAGTTAACTACGCCAGTGACATGTACAATCCAGCATACAAGGCAACGTCCACACTATTTTCGCGCTATTAAAAGTTTAGTTTACTAGTATTTTATTGCAGATGTGTTACAATGCATCAGTTCAACATCACAATATTCATAAAAACATATGCAAATGGATTGAACTACAAGCTATTAAAAGTGATAGTAAATTCAATTACATGTGTATACGAGCAATTAATCAGTAACTTAGCACGTAATCGAACATATTATCACAATCAGGGTACTCACAATATGTCATTTACGATCCCATTTGTCGTTTTATCTCGGCGTGACCCAGTGGACGTGAAACCCCGGAGGACCCATGTTCAAGCCTCATCGACGCCACATACTCGTCGTGCGTTCTTGGGCAAGACATTTTCCCTTAGCCCCGTTGATTGGACAGGGATGAAAAACGGGCGGTCTCGTGTATTTGAGTCAATTTCTCGAAAAGAAAAAGAACCACAGGAGTCCTAATAAGTTTAAACAGAGATCTAAGATATAATGGTTTATTACGTCTCTGGTGTAGGGCACGTTCCCGAATTCCGATCTATTATGTCCCCATTTATGGGGCGGCTTTAAAAAAAGAAAAACGGAGGGCATCTTCTCCTCCATGGTCATCTGAAAGTGAAGACTAACAACCTGTGCCATTAGCATCCTATTCTGGAACTATTCAAACACGCCAGCATGCGGTTGCCCTTATATGAGCTATTGACGTTCACCTTCCAGCGTTCAATCTACTCTCTTTTTTTTACATTCATAACATTTTCAGTAGGAGCATGGCACCGTACCACCGCCGCCCCGATCTATTATGTCCCCATATATGGGGCGGCTTTAAAAAAATATTATTTTATATATAAAAAAGAAGTTAAAATAAAGAGGACATCTTCTCCTTCATGGTCATCTGAAGTTGAAGTCTAACAATCTATGGCACTAGCATCCTATTCTGGAACTATTCAAACACGCCAGCATGCGGTTGCCCTTATATGAACTTCACTATTGACATTGACCTTCCAGCGTTCAATCTATTTATTTTTTTTACATTCATAACATTTTCAGTGGGAGCATGCCACCGTACCACCGCCGCCCCGATCTATTATGTATAAAAAAAGTAAAAAGAAAAGAGGGCATCTTCTCCTCTATGGTCATCTGATAGTGAAGACTAACAATCTATGGCACTAACACAAACACGCCAGCATGCGGTTGTCCTTATATGAACTTCGCCAGCGTTCAATCTACATTTTTTTTTTACATTTATAACATTTAAAAAAACGATCACTCACCAACCCTACACGTTCGCAAAGTAAAACTGATCTTCCGCATACTCAAGGCTCTGGCTACGTCATTTTGTACATTTTGTACTAATTTCACGGTTAGATATTTTATACCTTCACCGTCATGGTCACGTGCTTAGCAACACTACTGGCGATTAAAATTCAGCTCATTTTTTCCGCAAAATATGTTGTTTTCCGTTGACTCCTTCATTTTGAGAACATATTAGAGCAATAAATTAATCAATAAAACATTTTTTGAGACAAAAAGTGTCTTTAACTCAGAGTTATGTGCAAAACGTGCTTTAGATTAATGACATTTCAAGACAAGGGTAGGTTTTCCCTACATTTTTATGCATGGCTTATTTGGACTAAGGTATTAGGTTGACCTGAAAAATAAATTGGAAACCGATTACCGAAGGAAGGTTGCTGGACTAGAGAACGACAGGCTTCTTGAATGATTGACACTTATATATATTATTATATTACTGTTATTCGTCTTTAATATATTATTGTTTAGTTTTATTAACATTAATAAAAGCTGTTGGATGCGTACGTAGCTGAGATGATATACAATGCATCTGGTTGTAGACTGATCAGTAGAAAACTATCAGTTTTTGTTTAAGTTCAAGTTTCTCAACCCCTGTACTTTAGATTCTTTTAAATATTCCAGTTTTGAAGATATAACCTATAAGCATATATGTATGCAGCATTGAAATGACCTGGTGCATTTTTTCCGTACAAAATGCATCACTAAATATAATAATACCTCCAAGAAATCTTTACTGACCGAATGAATGTGTTTTGAACTGAAACATTCATACTGTTACAATAAACACAGATATGAAGAAAAAAAGTCACCATGTTATCATCAAATAAGTTAACTTGCTTAAGTTTGGTACTTATAGAGAAACAATAAAATCATGTGGATTTTGGTCAAAAGTAACATATTAAGAATCAAAGCTATTGGAAAATAATTTCCGAAATTAACCTATCATACAACTTAAAGAGTAAATCTAAATCAGAAACCAAATAGACGTTTTCTTTCATTTTAGATTTATACGTTTTACCCAATTGATTCAATACTCCCTGGCCCACTGTACTGTTTTCCATAATAATTTGCATGCTGGACAAAATGTGCGCTATTGGTAAACAGAACCGTTGAATATGTATGTTATCACTGCACATGCGTTATCACTGAGCATGCTCTGGTTGAATATAAAGAGATGTAATCTAAAAAAAAAGAACATTTATTGGTTTACTTCAACAATGACATTGGACTTCGTGAGGTTAGGCTTGCAGATCATATACGGTAAAATTTTCATTAATATCTTTCTTTGAAATAAACCTGTTCGCATTAATTTCACTTTAGAGAACTGTTCTTACATTGATTTACATTAAAATTAAATGGTCCATTTTAGCAAATTTACTGTATACGTATTGTGCATAAATAAATACACAATATAGCTTTGAAAATGTATGCCATCAAACATATAGAAAGAGGTATTCGAATTAAATTACAATAGTTTCGGTATAGACTAAGTTAATATTAACCAACCCATCAATATATAGTTAAGGCACATATAAGCATCCTCAGCTTTTTGTTCGATGCACTATGTTTGGTTAAGGCACATGAAAAGAGATGTCTGTAGTTGAATACTGAGTATGCTTTGTTTTAAAAAAGGTTTTCCTAAATTTGCAATTTTGTTTACGAAATTAAATATTTCCAGCTGGTTTACATTGTCCCAGATCAATACCTGGTGGGCGGGACTTGAAATTCATCGATACCAAGGGCCATAGTCCCGTTGTTTCGTTGTGTTTCAAGTCCCAAACACCAGGTTTTGATCTCGCACAATATAAACCCGCTGGAAATATTTTATATTTTATGACATGAAGTTGTAACTCCTCTGCAACAAGGACTATCCCAACCTGACTTCTATGGTGACGTGGTTTACAAACTTCGTAAGATTCTTGGTTATGATCACTTCCATACGATCTTTGAGGGTTTATCAAAAAAGGTTATGACCCTATCATTTTGCAACGCACTGCAAGCTTGGTGGTGGACCTTTTACAGTTCGCCACTATGCTTTGCTCTTTAATTGTGCGATGACCGGGCAGGCTATGGACCCTTTTATGACGTCTACCTAAAGCCCAAAAGGACGGTGACGTTAGATGTTTGTCTAGAATCTTGTCTTGTCGTGCCCTCAGTGGTTTATTCTCTTGTTGCTCTGGCTTCTGCCAAGTCATTGAGTACATTCTTTGTGGTTTTCTAGGCTATTTTTTTGTATTTATATATATACGAGCATCTTTGTTATATTGCCTATTAATGCTGCCTTGTTGATTAGAGAATAATTTATGACGCGGAATTCTTTATTTACACTGTCCCGTTTTATTGGCTTAACAGTATGGTAAGTGTGAGGTTTGGTGCGCCCTAGAACCGGTTTGAACCCCACTGTTTAGCCACTGACCGTTCCAAAGCGGTAGCCCTATTGTCAACCCCTTTGTCTTTGTGATGTCTTATTTAGCATTTATTCATCTTTAAATTAGTTCTTTGTTTCTGTGCGTGTTTGTGATTGACTGTCGTCCTTGAATGCAGATTTCTCTTTACGATTTGTATATCTATATTTTATTTAAAACGATACAAATGTTGTCGAGAGTTTGTACAAAATACAAACAAATTCTTACAACTTACATTTTATGCCTATCTCTCAACATCAAACGAGAAGAATATACCTATTTATCCTTATAAATGTGTTGTTGGAACGTTGCCCCGCTTAAAGTAAAGCATTTCGTTGCGATGTTGTTTTGCATCTGACGTTTAAAATGACGTCTCAACGCTGTTTTTTTTACATTTATAATGACGTCATGACGGTTGACGTTCATGAGGTATTGTTTATTATGTTCAGATATCCCCAATAACCAATTAACAGTGAGTATTTTAATAAACCGTGTTAGATTTTCTAAAAAGTTTCAAAGGGTAGCGACCACTAAATGATGGATTTTGTTGATATTTGAAAAGTATATTCATAAAATTAATCATAACTTGTCTCGAAGTCGGTAGGGCTATATTGCACTAGTTTGTATTTTGAAAATGTCAAGGTCAATATCACTTTTTATCCTAGTCAGTGGTTTTGATAGAATCTATCCATAATGACATTTTACTTGAAATTATGGATTGACAATATCATTTCTATTTGCAACATATATATGTTTGTGTCACATTTTAATTTTCGCTCTATAACTTGCATAGCAGCGCACCCAACGTCTTCAAACTTCATATCTTCTCATGCTTTTGTGAGAGTATGACTCCTATTGAATTTGGGCTCAATAGGTCGATTATCAATGTCACTGATAAGGACAAGGCAGGCGAAACAAGTGCTCGGAGAAACAACCCTCTAGTCATTCACAAACATCTCCTTAGTCCCCCTGAGACACAGAGTTTTGTTTCGTTATTTGAAATCGGGAATCCAATTGATGACATTTTGCAAAGTACTGCTTATAAAACAGCTTATTATGTAATTATTGTTTCACGCCTACATTGCGGCATTGTTTTATTTCTGGATCTTCCAGAGCTTCGGAGCACTAATTCGTATACTCCAATTCAATATACAGAGACAGATGTCGTTTTCACACATACAAGTCAGTGCACTGCAATAAAGCTTTAGTAGACGAAAAACAAAACAAACTACCACTTATGCATTGGATTCCCAAATTACACACATAGCCTTATAAACCAATTTATACTTCGGACCTTTAGAAAATAAAGGCCGATTACGTTTCTCTTTAATATCAAAATTCTAGGGATAACATGAACAGGCGAGCACAGAAGCATTTGGAATTTGTAGGAATATGCTAAGCGAAGGTCAGAAAGTATTTTGCTGTAGTTTAAAACATTATTTCTAACAGGTTTTTATAATTAATATTTTTAGAAAATGTCTGATGTGATTAGACGTTTTATCACTGTGGGTTCGGAGAACATGTATATATATGTAAATTGGGCATCCTGTTGTAATTTGGATTTCGCTTCGCTCACTCCAAATTACAACAGGAATTCCCAATTTACATATATAAGTAAATCACCATGAAATGGTGATTTACTTGATTTATTAAAACTTTTTTAAAATAGGGGTAGTGAAGAGTGCAAGTTTAAAATTTGTTTATAAGTTATCAAAATTATAAAATGTTTTTTTAATACAAAGCAAATTTGTTGATTTGTTATTAAAATTACATTTAAATTAACAATTTTCTGACCTTGAATACAAAGGTGGTGGATCGTACTCATACACATTACTAAAACAATTTATTACACACTGTTTAGACTTTTTTGTAAGGTTGCCATTGCTTCTTTTCTTCCCTGCTCCACTAGTTCTTTTTTTTGAGCTTCACTTATTTTAGCCTTTTTTTGTTTGGTGTCTTCTGTTAAACTATAATATTTATCTAACTCATCTAAAATCATCTTAAACTCTTGATCAGATATTTGTGCATCACTCAACGCTTTTGATATTAACTGCTTTATACTATTTAACTTAGCCTCTGCCAAAGTTTTTATTTCATGATGTTTTTGAGCTTTTGCATTAAGCTTGCGTCTGATAAAATTAATACAAACACCTGTAGCTCCACATACTATTGCTGCTATTTCTAAAGGTAACAAAACTGGAACAACAAATCCAATCCCAGTCATAATAACACCTGCAGATATCAAGGTAGTGTCAATTCCATCTGTAATATTAATACCACGTTTTAATTTTTTATAAAGTGACTGGCGTATATCTCGTTCTGTAATTAACTTTTTTTCAATCTCTGAAATATTTTGTAATCTATAATTTTGTCCGTCTTCCACTGGCAACTCAGGATATATACTTGGTGCTGTAGGTTGCTTCATTTTTTATTTATAAATACAAAATTAAATTAATTCAATTAATAATGATGCCACCGTATTTACAGCTGTAGCGTAGGCAATCTTGCATACAAAGTTAACAACAGAACCAGCACCAATTTCTAAAGGTTTATCAAAGTTATCATGATTGCGTGGAATGATGTGAAGCGTTATACCATAATTTGGTTGTTCAACACCATTGACAGAAACTATTACAGATACGTCACCAACTAATCGTTCACATGCTAAACCTATTCCCATAATCCGTCCACGGCGTGTCATTACATGCCCCACATTTTTTTCTGCTCCACCATTACCAAATGAGAGTATTCTGTTTGACACAAGTGGACCCTTAGCCTCTGCAAATATTGTTATAATCCCATATTTAAGATTATCAATTCTATCTCTCAAATAATTAAACTGGTTAACAAAAGGCACAATTCGTCTATATAAATCTTTAACATCATTTATCAAAGCCTCTAAGTCTTCTGTTTTTTTAGGTCTTGTTGGTCCATATATACTCATTGTTTTTTTTATAAAAATATATTTTTTAAATAATTTCTAAAACACAACTCATAGGCAAACCGCGATTATTTATTTTGTTGCCATACTCATCTCTGACTTCTATTTTCAATTCAGTAATTGCACCATTCATAAGACAGTGATATTCAGGATAAAAACTTGTATATACTATATCTCCAAACTGCTTATTTACTACAGGTACAACACCTATAATAGTGCTTGGCTTACCATTGAAATAATTACTACTTGTATTAACTTGTTCCAGATGAACATATAGCTGTTCATAAGGAGCTAAATTAATTGGGTAATCTCCCATATTAGTATCTGTCAACCATTTTCTGTCCTTGAATCCCAGCATATGTGAAAGACCGCTTGACATTCGTGTCTCTATTGGCGTATGTATAATGGCTGCACCATTTTGGACAATATTGTCCAGAATATTATTTTCATTTAGCAATTTAAAATCTTCTACCAAGTCTTGAAAGTCCAGCTGGTAAATGTTTTTTTTTAGCTGGGTTTCTTGTCTTTATGATTTCACCATCAATATTATACCAACCGATAGTGTATGTAAAACTCTTTAATCCAATGCGCTTAGTTCCATCTCTATTATCGATATACTGTTGTAAATTAATAGAGTTGTATATGTTTGAAATTGTATGAAACATTTTTTTAATATATATATATAAAAACACAAATAAAAATGATTTCTAAAGAATTCAAATATAACCCGGATGCTCACTATTTAAATACTTTCAGCAAGAAAGTGATAGATATAATAAATCAAAACATAGTTATTACATTAGACGGTAAAGACTTTAAAGCATCATTTTCCAATGTCTTTGAAAAATACAAACTTTCATACGTCAAATCAGATGATATAGTCCAACGCTGGGGAACAGATTGGATGTTATTTTGGCAGAATCAGTTAAACTTTGCTATTTGGTGTGCGACAACTGGATGTGGTATTGATTTTAACAATCATCTGAAAGCTGATGCTCTGGTTGGTTCGTTATTTCGATTTCATGTCTATTACCAAGTTAGAAGAATATTATTTGAGATGAGTGTAGCAATGCCGCAAGACTCAAATTGGAATGCGTTTAATAACACATATAACCGAAACGCATACGAAAGAATATGCAAGGAGTTTAACGTTGACTTATATTCAGACTGGAGACAGAAACAAAGCTATAATGATGGTCTAGGAACAATTTATAATTACTGGACAAATATTGGTTTTCATCCTTTGGTAAATACTGTATACGACAACAAAACGATGAGTTTTACAGTCTATGAGAGTGATAAAACATATCACATTGATTACATTGCACAAGGATCTGAGGCAGACAACAGCTGGTCTACTTTTATACTAGATTGTTCATCTGGATTTACAAGAGCTGGAGTAGAAAGAATTAATGACAGCATAAGAACATACTGCTGGGCAATTCTTGGTTCACAATCACAAACAAGAACAGATATACTTGGAACTGGAACGGCATTTGATGCACAGAAACAATTTCTAGCAAATGTAGAGGACGCAATAAACAGCCCCATCAACTTGCCCAGTCAAATTTCAAGATATGAAAACACCTTAAAATATGCAAGAAGTAAAGTAAATTGTGTCTATGGAATTGGATTGTATATGTCTCCGAGTGACATGGAATTAAGAATTGGAACAATACAATACTACAATAATGAAATTGTAATAGCAACCGATGCACAAGCATTAGGATTGAATAATGATGTAAATGTAAAACCAGTGCCACCAAAAAATATTCAACCTTTTCAAGGCACCACAACAAAGAAATTTTTAACGGAACATTCTGATAAATCAATACATAAAACTGTGGAGCATAACCCACCAGAAATACAAAAAATAGCGATTGAACACGAAGATAACAAAACAACTATATTTGTTGATACTATAGTAATAGGTCTTGCTGCATTATTTATTTACGAGATTTACTAAACCACTCTTTAGCTGCCACATACAACAAACCGGAAACAAACACAAGCAAAGCCCATAGATTGTTACCAAGCCAATTAATAACATTACCTGTTGCAGATAAAAGCCATGATACTATTGCACCAATAACTCCTGGAAGTGCTGCAGCAGCTTTACCAGCTAGGTTGGCAAGAAGTTTACCAAGATTAAATAGTTGTTTTTTTATCCAATCTTTTACACCTGATGGATCAGGTTTTGGAGTTGGAGTTGGAGCAGCACTTGATGTGGGAATAATAGAATTAATTATCACCCCAAGAATCATACCAAATGCAGTTAGGATACTAACAATAGTAAAACCTTGCTCCCTAAACAAGGTTTTAATCCTCTCACCAAGAGTTGTATACTCGTTTAACATTTTGTTTATTGTCTCTTTTATCCTGCTTACTTGGTTACGAAAAGCTTTTCTGTTTTCATTAATGACATCCATTCTTGCCCCTATTTCATTTTCAAGGTCTTTGATGCGATCGCTAATTCTTTTTATCTGGAATTCATCATTATCAGTCTTAGCTTGTTCTAACTTTTGTTTTTCTCTTGTTATGTCTTTATCAAGTTGTGTGAGTTTTGCCACGTTATTGGTAAGTTCTTCCTTGACAGTTGTCATTGCTTTTACTATTCCATCCATTTCACGCTTGTCTATATTTGTTTGTGTTTCAGCATCAGGACGCTCAATCACATCCCAGTCATAAAGAGGACTTTCCATTGACTGTGCTGTGTCATTTGCAACACTTGATAAATCTTGTAATGGGATAGCATCCACATTATCTGGTAAATCGTGTATTGTGCTCTCCAATACTTGTCTAAATTTTTGTGATACTTTTGTTTTACTGTCATACTCCGGCAAATTCAAAAATTGTCTTATCGCCCTTGTTCCCCCAGAGCCAATAACCCTGTTATATTCATTTGCCAAAGAACCAAGAGCAAGAAATGTAAAAGAGCCTTGCCTGGCAGTTATTCTTATTCCTTTATCACCAACAATCCAGTATAATGTTTTACCATCATTTGATACTTTAAACTGGTCATAATCCATTTTGTCCGGTGCCATCTTATATCGTTTTCCTATTTCATTATAAAAGGATTTTACAAGATTTTTCTTGTATGTTTCAAGTGTGATTTCTGACAGCTCTCCTCGAAGGTCAGCAATATGATCGCTTTGATTAAGAAGACTTCTTCGAACAGGCTCATCCGGCACCATTGGTAAATCATCATCATAATATTCATCATAATCATCTGGATCATACGTAGGATTGTCATATTCAAATCCTCCTTTAGCCATTGTTTATTTTATTTAATTTTAAAAAATATATTTAAAAAATAAAAACAATGTCGGCTTACGGAAACAAACTCAGCCCTCATAGAAAACTAAGAGAACCTCATGGTGCCAAGGGCATCCGCACAAGTGTAGTAATAACTAATAACCCTCAACAATAGAACAAAACCAGCAACTGCTTGTGAGATTTCCAAATCTAAGTACTAACGATGTGATAGTTCCAAGTACTGCTCGTCTTGCCTTTGAAATAGAACTTAAAAGCAGAACAGACGCCAACCGTACTTTATATCTGAATCTGGGCAGAACAATAGTGAAAAAAATGACAATAAGAATAAGTGGCAATGAAGTCATGTCAATAGATGACAGTGATATATATCATTGTTATGTAGATTTATGGAAAAGCCCTACCGAAAGATTAAACATAGCTTACCAAGGTATTGGTAAAGCAAACATGCTAAAACATAGAGTTGGTGCGGGAGATGCTTCCGCAGACACCAAAGATGAAGCTATAGCAGCAGCTTATGGAAATAGATTTTGTATTCCACTGGACTTTGAAATGTTAGAAAGTCATATGCCATTTTATCAAGCGGGGCTTGGTGATAGGTTAGAATATGAATTAACGTTTAACGATTATAACAAAGTTATCAAAAGCAGTGATGCTGATGCATCTTATGTAATAAAAAATATCTGCTTGGAATTTGATACAGTTAGTGATGTTGAATTAGCCAGACAAATAAGACAGCAAATCAATGGTAAGATGTCATTTATGTATGATCGTATCTTGCGACATAGAAAAATAATAGCAAACAAATCTGAAACTCTTTGGAACATCAACATTAATGTACCAGCACGGAGCATGAAAGGTATTCTAATGCTGTTTGAAGACCCAGAAAGAACAAGCGCAGAAACCTATTACAACCCAATGATTGAAAAAGTTGAAATGACAATAGAGGGAGTACCAAATCAGTTGTATAGTCAGGGCATGAGGGCATATCAACATTGGGATGAAATTAACAAATATTTTGCCTTGACATCAAAAAGAAACAAAGAGACAGAAATAGTAGCGAGGGACTTAAACTTTACCAATGTTTCTCTTGAGACCTATCTGACAAAATCATATGTTTTGTGGCTTGACCTTAGAATATGTAATGACGATTTATTACACGGCAGTGGAAGAAGAATAGAAAACGGCAGTGAAGGCATAACGATATTAATAAATAAAACAGCAGATGCAGATCAAACTTTAAATATTTATATATATATAATACAAGATGCGCAAATCAATTTCGAAGATGGAAGATTCAAAGAAGCAGGATACTAGTTTGCAACAAAAATATCCTAAATATTCACACAGTGCCATTATTTGTGGTCAGACAGGCTGTGGTAAAACAGAGTTTGTTCTTGACATACTTGAACAAGAGTATGTTGGAGCTTTTAAACATATAATTATATTGTGTCCAACCATAGAGTGGAACGAGGCTTATAAAAATAGACCCTGGATAGGAGATGTGAGAAACCCGAGAGATAAAAAAATAATAATTGTCAATCCCGTGAGCAACGACAAAGAAATGCTACAAGAACTGTTGCGTTTATTTTTCAAAAGATATGCTGGCCAGCCCACATTATACATTATTGATGATTGCTCGGCCACAAAAGAATTAACAAAGAAAAAAGATATGTTGTCAGAGTTGGCATTCTCCGGTCGTCACGCCAAACAATCAGTATGGGTTATTTCACAGAGATATACTTCTGTATTGAAAGATTTGAGGGAGCAAGCAAAATGGTTGTGTATGTTTTACACCAAGGACAGAGATAGTTATGAAAATTGTTTGAGAGAAAATGATTTTATTCCAACGCTGGAAGAGAGAACCAGGATAAGAAAAGCTTTAGCAAAGACTAAATATTCCAAGTTAATTTTGAGGACTGACCAACCAACTGGTTATTGGGTTGAATAATTTCTACCAGCATTCTTTTTTTCTAACAGCATTGCTTTGTTGCTAATAGTAATACTAACAGCAAAGTAGCAATGTTAATAGCAATGCTTGCAGCAAATTAACAATGCTAATAAAAAAATAGCAATATTAATAACAATGCTATTAACAATACTAACAATTACTAGTTGCATGAATATCGCGGCTAGTTGTTTTGTATTTTATATTTATTTCAAGATAAAAAATAAGATTAATAATATAAAAATGAATGCGGAAGAACTATTACAAAATATATCGGAACAGACGGAACCAGATGAATCAAAGCAACAAGAGACAAAAAAAGAAAGATTATCAGCCATAGTGGCTGGCGGCGGTAGTCGTCAATATTTGGGTAAAGACATACAACTCACGAATATAGATGGCATGCCCCCGGATGAAATTAACAAACTTTACTGCAGATATGAAGCAAGGCTTGGGGCAAGCATGACTAAGACTTTAGGCAATTCTTTTATTAACTTGTATGTGATGGGAGTATCAAAATATTTTAATGTAACCAATCCACCAAAACTGATAGAAGATTTGGAGGAAGACCCATTTATTAATCATGCTTTGACAAGTGCTTGTTGTGAGTTGTATTACAGGTATGGAATGTGCTTAGCACCATTTACAGCAATACTGACAACTGCCAGACATATTGATTTTAATAAAAATAAAAATACAGATAATATAAATGGAGAACCAAGAGAGTGAAGTTATACCTGTTGTTACACAACCTGTTGAACAACAAAAAGTAAAAAATCCAAAACGAGTAGAAGCTGGAAAAAAAGGAGCAGCGGCAAAAAAGGCAAAGCGTTTGCTTCAAGATGTTACAAATCAAAATGCTGCAAAGCAAGATGAAATAACAAAAATAGCAATAGGTGAAGAAGAACCAGAAAAAATCAAAATGAACGTATACAAAAATTATATTCCACCGTGTCTGGTTTTATTAGGCATTGCTGGGTTGGGTTTGTATATTTATAACAAGAAATCTGCTACGCAACCTGTAGCTGTGCAACCTGTTTATGTTGCACCAAAAGACCCGTTTGATTTTTAATAATTTATTTAAAAAAAATAATCATATAAAAAAAAATGGCAGCAAGTATTGATGGAAAACAAATTGTAAATATGATGTATCACGCTGGAGTGGAAACACTTCTAACTGTTGGATATTCTGAGATTGGCAGAAAACTACTAAAAAGACCAGCACCTAAAGTAGATTTTAATATGATAGATTTTGGGATGCTGTCTGTGGATATAATGTTAGCAATGGCTACGAGGGATATGTTGATTAAGCAAGGTATTATTCCTGCGGATATTATGAAATAATTTTAAAAATATATATATAAAAAAAAATGGCAAATGCAGTAGCAATGATGATAGGTGGCGCATTAACAAATGCATTGGCGTTTAGCGGTTCAAATTATTTCTTTTCGAAAATGGGAAGTCATTCAGATGAGGAAAGACAAAGGCATGACAAAGCAGTGGAACAATTAAACGCAGCACAATTGGAGTGGAATAAAAAAAGAACAGAGAGATTAGATTTTATTAATAAGCAACTGCAAACAGAACATCATGCAGAGCAGACTTTTGATGATGTAGACCAAGCTATGAAACAGTATTATTATACAACTGGCAAACATTTACTTTTGGAACCGGAGCCCAAGTTGAGTGATTTTTATACACCATCTCCGGATCAACAGAATAGAGAAATTACGTTTATTGTGGTGGGCATGGCTGCAACTGGATTTGTGGCATATAAATTGAGTTCATAAAAAAAAATTAGATTAAAACTATAATTACTTTGGACTTTTTTGGATTTGGAATGACTAAGTATGTTTACTTTGAAAAGACTAAGTCATATGCATGATACCTATTTTTTTTGTTGTTCTTACATGGCTTCAATCCAAGTGGTCGCATATAATATGGTGGTTTAACACTCTTCTCTAATTTATCTTTGAGATGACCAGGCGCACATACTTCACCATTGTCTAATAATGTTAATACCATGGATGGACCATATTCAGTTTCTACTATTTTCGTATCTGTAATTTTGTATATTTTATTTACTTCCAAGTCTGTCCATTTCTTTGTGCTATTTTGATATTGCTCTTCAAGCAGTTCATCAAATTGTGCAGTTGTGATATCCATTTTTTCTTTATAGTTATATAAAGTTTAATCTTTAGTAGAAAAAAATGGAAAAGATTTATTACAGCCCAAAAGGATTTTGGAGAGGTTACACAGCAGTTAAAAAATTAGCAAAAGAGGCTGGTGTTAGTGAAAAAAAGGCATTAGAATTTTTAAAGAAACAAGCTGTTTGGCAGATTTATTTACCTGCGCCGAAGAAAATAGTTAGACCCAGGTTTGATGTTTCTGCTAAGAATGGAGTGCATCAAGCTGATTTGTTATTTCTGCCGGATGATACTTTTAGACGCAAAACATATAAATATGCGTTGACTGTGGTTGATATTGCAAGTAGATATAAAGAAACAGAGCCACTAACTTCCAAGGATAGAAAAGAAGTTGCTAAAGCATTTGAGAAAATATACAGTCGGCATTTGAAATATCCAAAGTTATTACAAGTAGATCCAGGCAGAGAATTTATGGGTGCAGTATCACAGTTGATGTCAAAACACAAAGTAAATATCAGACGAGGCAGAACAGAAACAGAGACCAAGCTTTAGTTGAAAGATTTAACAGAACATTAGCTGAAAGATTGTTTGGCTATCAGTATGCTAAGGAAATTGATTCGCAAAAACGTAATAGAGAATGGGTAAAAAGATTACCGGAAGTTGTTAAAGCCATAAATGCGGAGACAAAAAAGCCTCCTCCTGTTGAAACAAAAATATTAAAAGATGATCCTATCTGTATGAATGCAAGTGTAAGATATTTATATCAACCCGGGGAACAAGAAGGTGGAAGACGCAGAGCAACTGATCCAATGTGGAGTGTAGATATTCACAAGATTAAAAGTTATATGGTGACGCAAGGTATAAGAGTTTATTATTTGAAATTACCAGCGCCACAGTGAGGATTTGTCAAAGAAGAATTACTTATTGTTCCTGCTGATACCCAAATTCATAAGTTTTTATAGAAACCATGTGCATCAGTTGTAATTCCATCTTCTCGAATGTATCTTTTAGAGTAATATGGTGACAGTGTTACTTTGTTTACTTTTATGCCATATATTTGATGCTTCATTGAGCGTATCATATTCATTTCATGGGTGCATTTTTTCTTGTCAGACAATACATCCTTGTAGTTTTCAAAGGTTGTTTGTTTTTTGGTTACATATTCTTTTACACACTTTGCTTTTTTAATAATCTGCTCATTCACTTTCAAAATAGAATCTTGTTTGGATTTTAATCCAATATTATTATCTTTCTTAACATTTTGCACATCCGATCTAAACATCGAATATAGTTTGGGTCTTAATCCAATATTCTTAGCTATATACTCATCTATAGAATCACCATCATTTTTTGTTTTATTTATTATTGTATCTACTACTTTCTCAATCGTCTGCTCATCCGCTCCAAAAATAGAACATAGTTTGGATTCAACTATAGGAACACATTCATCTTTTATTTTGTCTGTTACTTTCTCAATCATCTGCACATCCGCTCCCAAAATAGAATATAGTTCGGGTCTTGATTCAATATACTCAACTATCGAAACACCAGGACATTCATCTTTCATTTTATCTATTACTTTTTCAATCATCTGCTCATCCGCCCTCAAAACAGAATATAGTTTGGGTCTTAATCCAACATACTCAGCTATAGCAACACCAGCACATTCGTCTTTCATTTTACCCAATACTTTTTTGTTTGTATCATCATGCATTGGATGGTATTTCGGATAATCACTTAAGTCATATTCATCTTTCATTTCAACCATATCTTTGTATGCATCATCTGTTTTGATGTTTACCAGTAGGCTGTCAGTGTCTGTGTATAATAAAGTACAGTCATTACCGTACCTTTTCTTTAGGGTATTATAATACCAATCATACATCATACACTTTGATAAATCCAATACTGACATCCCAACATAGATTGGTTTGTTTAATGTTAATTTTGTTTTGTTTACATGTACTGCTGATAATTCATCTGAAAATGTTATACGCCTGTTAAAGTTGGGTTTGGCTATTATTTTTCTTATCTTTTCATTTTCAGAGCCGTTAGTTTTGACTAGTTTTATATCTGTCCGCTTGCGTAGATTTTCCATTGTCTTGCCAAGCACAGAGTTGTTCATAAGTTTGTAAAAAATCTTTTTCAAATTATGATTTAGCTTTTTTCCTAAGTTCTGTATTTAAGCAAATATATGATTTCATCCATGGTTTTTCATTAAATTCTAATACTCTGTGTACTTTTTTTAGTTTCATGCCTAAAGAAAAATACAGTTGCAGGTTTTTGTAATGTATCACATATTTTTCTTTGTCCCTAAGATTGGGAACTAGTTGTTCTGTATTTATCATGCTATTATTTTCTAACAAATCTGTCTGGTATTTAGACAACCATTCTTTTTTCACTGCTAATCTTTCCGGTGCAAGCGGATAGTCATTATGAGCTTCATGAAGTTCTTTAGGATATTCCAAATCAACTTCAAGCATTTGTCCTTTGCCGGGTTTTGGTTTAGAAAATTTTCCACTTTTGTTTTTAGTTTTCCAAACAAAGCCAGAACATGGAAGTGGCTGACTCATTGCCCATCCATAAAGATTATTTGCAGCAAAATACATTAAGAAGTTGTTTTCCTCGTTAGGGTTATAATCAACTACATGTGGATTGTTTGCTTTGGCATATCGTTTTGATACCATACTTATGCCACCTCGCATTCCTTTTTCTATAAATAAGTGCTTGTCAATGTCTGTCAAAAGTTCTAATTCTATTTTTGAATGGTTTGAGTAAAGCATCCCAAGATAATCCAGGTGCTGTATAGTAATGTAAAGCATCCCAAGATAATCCAGGTGCTGTATAGTAATGTAAAGCATCAAGTTTATATGCATTCATACATTTTTTTCTAAAAGTTTGAAACACATCTGCTAACAGAGTTACATCAGTTTTTAGATATAAATCAAGATAGTCTCCAAGAGTTTTACAGTTAAACTCTTTCCATATTTTTTGAGCGTATTCGTAATCTTCGAAACTTATACTTTCATCTGAGAGACTACTGTAAAAACTTTTCTATGGGTGGTAATTGCGTTTCCTTAAATCTTTCCATACTGTCCATATATTCGTATGGATAAACACCTTTTCGTAAAAGTAAATGTGTTTGTTTTCCAAACTGATTTTTGGTAATTTTAAAATCAGATTTGTCTGTTGCCTTAACCAATTTTTCCAGAGACGAAGCCATAAACTGAAAGCTATCCAAGAATCTAAGTTGTCCGGCACTAAATGAAATATACTTTTCAGCGTTGTTTGGAATGCATGTAATATTACCTGTCATTTTATGTATTTTTTGCATGATGAGATGACTCATATCCTTTGAGGTTGTGAAATATAACAGGTATAGGTGTTTTGTTTGGTTTTATTTTTAATTTCAGGTTACAGTTTTTATGTGCTGCACCTCTGTATTTTCCTGTAAAATGACAGTGATCTTTTACTTTGCAGTTCTTATCATTATTTATTATATTCTCGCATATCCAGCAGTGTGTTGCTTTTTCATAATCTATTTCATTCTGCTGTGTCATAATTAATGGTTTCGGGTGAGCAAATATATTATTGATCTTGCTCTTTTCACATTCCAAATGATTTAAAAACTTTTCAACAGTATCTTCACCTCTGTAAATAACCGGTTCTTCCACTTTACCATCGTATCCGACAACTTGATATCCAAATCCACAAGCTTCGTGTACATTTGTTTTTTGAGATTTCTTTCCAAATTTGGAAGATAAAGGTTTGACTATACTTTCAAAGTCAGCATATATTGCATAAGGTACAGGCATTTGATTTTGATGATTTTTAAATTGGATGCTTGCACCTTTTTTTGGCATTTCTATTCGGCAAGAGTTTTTGTTAATACCGTCACAGTCTTCTTTGTGTTTGGTAAGTAGGTTTATTCCAGAGTAGCCATGAAGACAACGATCACAGAAGTACGTTTTACCATGATGTTTGTTTTGATCTTAAAGTAATCTATTTAGATCTTTAATCAAGCAATAATGATATTTTGTTGTTTTAGGTTCGTCATGATAATCATCGGGGTTGTAATTATTATCTATGATTCCTTCTTCATTGTTTGGATCATCTTCGATTCTGATTCAACCTCAGTGTCTTCAGAGATTAACATCAAATTAATTCTTTTTATGTCCTTTGGCTGCTCTGATATTTTATATGGAAAAACAGATACCTTTTTAATTTTTTCTGATACTGTGTATCCGTAAACATTAATGGCAAGATTGTTTTGTTTTTTTACTTTGCTTATTTGTGAAACCGGAGTTGGAAAGTCAATACCATCCATATTCAACTCACCCATGTATTTGTTGTAACTAGATATTCTGGGTGTATTATTTTTATTAGGCCGGAGAGCAGAAATCAATGACACTTCCAAGCACCTATTATCTTTATTGTTAACATTTATAATTGCTTTCTTATCAGATACTGCTTTATGCAAAGGAATATATGAAGAACCTTTTAGGGGTTCATACTTTGCAAAATTTAAATAAAGTGTAATACAGTAATCAACCTCTAATCCTGATGCTGTGTTTGTAAATCTTTCCAAACTCTCTTGTATGTCTGCAGATGATTTTTCATATAACTCATCTATTTTTTCAGAAGACAAAAGTGTATTTTGTTCACTATGTAAAACTGCTGTGGTGTATTTTTTTGTTGCACCGTCATCTTTAAATAATTCTACAGTAAGACCTAACTGAAATTTTATTCCATTCATTTTTGTCAGCTCTTTGGTTATTTGTTTCGTAATGATAGATTTTTTATCATGGAATAGTTTCCGAGGGTCTTTATATTTTTTGGCAGATATTTCGTATGCTTTGAAATAACCACATATTGGCTTGTCAACTAGTTTTAATTCTTCTCTAAAATTTTTATCATTAAACTCTTTTAATTGATTTATAACATCAATTCGTGCTTTGGCATATTTTTGTTCTTGCAATTTATCATATTTTTGCTTTTCTCGTTTACGTTGTTTTTTAGCACGTCGTATCTGAGTAAATTTTCTAATGTTTGAGATTTAACCTCTTTTGAAGTTTCTTTTGGATAGTGTTTGCTTATCTATTACACCTGTTTTAAACAGAAGTATTAATTCTTTTATCGTCTCCTCGTTTTCCATTTTTTATTTGTTATATATTAAAAATATTTTTTCTTAAATATAAAATAATTATATACAAAAATAACAATGGGAAGTAATGTTTGTCAATTTCTTAAAATTGGATTACATAATCCATGTAAAAGCAAGCCAGCAAAAGATTCCGATTATTGCAGTTTGCATAAATATAGATTAAAAACAAGTCATGTGTTACCGTGCCTAAAATGTAAAAAAGGCACTTCTGCAAGATATCAAGTATGTGTTGGTTGTGGTGCTCATTCGATTAGAATGAAACACGAATACTGGAAGTTAAAGTCGTACAACGCTGAGTGTCTTCGATTTAGATGTATTGAGGTTTAAATTATATTTTGATAACTTATAAAAAAAAATTAAACTTGCAATCTTCACTACCCCTATTTTAAAAAAGTTTAAATAAATCAAGTAAATCACCATTTCATGGTGATTTACTTATATATGTAAATTAGGAATTCCTGTTGTAATTTGGAGTGAGCGAAGCGAAATCCAAATTACAACAGGAGGCCCAATTTACATATATATCATGTTGCTTATTGCTTTGGAGTTTTGAAGCAGTGTTATGTCATGAACAGATTCAATAAAATCGAGTCTGCTGCTTTATTATCTTAATTGTGTTTGTTGCTCACAAAGGATCATCTTTATCAGTATTTATACATAGGATCTGAACGAATATGATGTTGTCCGATTCCTCGTTGATCAAGGGGCGTCCGTGGCCGAGTGGTTAGCGTATCTGGCTTAAAATCACTTACCCCTCACCGCTGTGCGTTCGATCCCACAGGGGCCTAGGAATGTTTATTCCACATCCGTGTATATGTTAATTGTGCCTCAAGGCGAATGTGTTGTGATGTAGTGAAACAGTTTATCAGCGTGTGTTGCAGCTATCCTTTAAGGAAGTGAATGCATACGT